>ML104198.1:12035-23263 GCA_003697995.1 Taxidea taxus jeffersonii
TTTGGGCTCCAGGACTCCCCAGAGGCTTGGCCAAAACTTCCTAAGAGCTCACTGCCATCTAGGAGGCTTCCGCCCAACCTTCTTTCTCCTTCATTTGGGGTCAGATTTTATTGAGGCCCAGAATCCTCTCCTCCTCAATCTACTTTCACACGGGTGTGTCCTCTAGTAAGATCCCAGAGTCTAATGAGGCCTTAATGTCTGCTTCCCAGCACACTCAGAACAACACACGTTACAAACACTGACTTTTTGTTTCCAACAGTTATTTTTTGTTTTGCAAATTCCCACTAGCACCGTGGATCTCAGTCTTGTGTTCTTATGGGTTGTTTTTTTTCCTCTCTGTCTTCATCATTGTCTTCTGGATCAGTTCTTACTTGTAAATAGAGCATTTTTAGCTAAATTAGGTGCCTGTCCTTGGTAATTACCTATCATGCCATGTACCATTCTCTATTCCGTGTTATAACTGTGAGGACTGCCATTCCTTCCCACTACGAGAAGGTGAGCTTTTCAGGGGTATGAAGAGTCCCCTGGAGAGCCGATATTTAGAGTCTCTTGTACAATATACAGTAGTTCTGGCTGCACATTCTCACAGTTAGCTTTCTGGTTGCCTACTGCTATATAACAAATTCCTCCAATTCAGTGGATTAATACAGTAGCCACTGCCTTAGATGTATGATTCTGTAGGTCAGGAGGAATTCAAGCAGAAGTCAGAAGGGACGGCCTGTTTGGGGGCTCTGATATCTGGGGTTTCAGCTGGGGCAGCTCAAACAGCTGCAGGTGGCATGGGCCACACATGAGGGGTCTTGGTTCTCTGTGTAGTGTTTACAGGGGCTGTAATGGCTCCTTTCCTTGCATATCTAATGCCTGGACTGGAAGGGTTGAAGTGGCTGGGGGCCGGCTAGCATCACTTTCTCTCTCCACATAGCCTCTCCATATAGCACACCTGGGCTTCCTTACAGGCCCGTAGCCTGGGCGTAGTAGAACTTCCCACAAGATGGCCTTACAAAAAAAAAGAGAGAGAGAGAGAGTGAGACTGCCTTACCGGGGAAAAGAAACAACCGCTCCAGTAGAAGCTGCAAAGAATACTCGAATTGGGGTTCAGAAGTCCTAGAATGTCGCTTCTGCTCCATTCTATTGATTGAAGCGAGCACAAGCCAGCCCCCACTGAAAGGGATGAAGGAATGGACCCTTCTTAACGAGGGAATACCATGCACACAGAGAAGAAGAGCGAGTGGTGGTCATCCTGAAATTAAACCACCTCAGGATTCCCTCCAAACTGACGCTTATTCAGAATGACCTCCTTCCTCACATATCCCATCTAAAGCCCGCTGTCCCCCACGAGCTAGTCTTTGTCATGGTATTTATTCCCTCCAACACATCTATCAGGCTGTGACTCCTTTTCTATGAGTCCATTATTTACAGACTGTGTGTTTGCTAAAAGATAAGCCCCATAGGGAGAAGTTCACCACTGCATTCCCAGCTCCCGACACAGAACACGAAGCACAACACGTACTAGTCATTAAGCGTGCAAACCAGAGAGAGACTCAGTTGTGCAACGGATCCATAAAGAGCAAATTTGCCCCAAACTAGATAGTTTCTACACAACAAGGACTATGTTTTTCTGAACCCTTCCCAGTGCCAAGGACAACAGAGAGCTGACACAGCTCAAAAAAAAAAAAAAAAAAAAACTTGTTGAGTAATAGTAATAATCTTGGTCCTTTCTCAAAAAGTCACTGGAGGCCCATTCTTCAAGAATATTTTTAGTGGGAACCGTGTTACACGGCCAGAGGGAATGACCCCCGGGGCCACGCTAATACTCCCACTCTGCATACTTGTTGATGCTGCTTCAGGATGGAAGGTACCCTACCAGTCAGCCCCCCCATGGTAGTTTATCTCAGCGTCTCAGCCACAGGCTGGGATAGTGAAAAAAGATGACAGGCAACGAGCAAGGTAATTGTCCTTGTGCAAATCACTCATCGTCTCTGAGCCATTTCTCTAAAACGTAGTATTGTACCCACAGAGTTATTTTAAGTGAGATAATACATATAAAGAACTGATTGCCAAGTCTGTAGGAGGTTAAGTGTTGAGCTCATGGTATTTTCCTAGTCTCTAAGTCCTGCAGTTAAAAGGTACGATATCTCTAATACTAAAAGTCTACACCTTATGTATTTGACATGCTTTACATCTAAGTGAATTGATGGGTTTTATCTTTTATTTTCAAACAAAGAGGAAATGACAGGACATGAGAAAGGGCCACACGGTGTTCCAATTCCATCTGAAATAACAGAAGTGAAAATACGTTTCCACTGAGACATTTTACATTGGCTTGAAAGTGACTCATAACTGGTCCTCAGAAGTGGCACTGGCCATACTTGATCACTATAGTAAGGCTGTCAGAAAAAAACAAGGATGATTTTTGTTTGTCTACACCACACTGACTCATAAAGGTTAAAAAGAAAGAACTGGCATTTATAAGCAGGCTAGTGAATCGTAAATACTTATTATAACTCTGGACATCATGGGGACAAATAAAAAATAGATACCAAGACTTAATGCCAATAAATAATGCCACTTTCACTGACCTTTCAGAAGAACATTTTTAAAGGTATTTCAAATGCATGAACAGAAGTGTATATATTGTATAAATACCCATGTACGCTAGTCTCGGGTACTAAAGAAAGAGTGTCTTGGTTTCAAGGGACACCTGTCACTAGCTTATTCTGTCTTTCTCCCTCCTCCTACTAAGCGCTGACTCATCCACAAAATAATAAAGAGTTGTATCAAATAAAAGTCAGATGAGGGCACCTGGGTGGCTCAGTGGGTTAAAGTCTCTGCTTTCGGCTCAGGTCATGATCCCAGGATCCTGGAATCGAGTCCCGCATCGGGCTCTCTGCTCAGCAGGGAGCCTGCTTCCCTTCCTCTCTGTCTCTGCCTGCCTCTCTGCCTACTTGTGATCTCCGTCTGTCAAATAAATAAATAAAAAACCTTTAAAAAGAAAAAAGTCAGATGAGGAGAGAATTATAAAATAAAAGTAATTCCTTTTTGCAGGTAAGATTTTTCTTGCTAACTTGTGGACAGCTGGAAGAGAGCTGAAATATGTTTCAAGGTCATGTTTAGATTACATTTATTTATGCTTTCTCTCACCTCTTACTAGTGAGAGCAAATTATCTTGTTGCAAATAAAATGTGTAGTGCCAAAAGGTAGAGGCCATTTACTTTTTCAATTTTTTGAAAATATTTTATTCATTTATGTGACAGAGAGAGCTTAAGGAGGGGGAGGGTGCAAGAGAGAGGGAAAAGCAGGCACCCTACTGAGCAGGGATCCTGATGCAGGGCTGGATTCCAGAACCCTGAGATCATGATCTGAGCCAAAGGCATATACTTAATGAGCTAAGCCACCCAGGGGCCCAGGTGGCTCAGTTGGTTAAACAACTACCTTTTGCTCAGGTCATGATCCTCGAGTCCTGGGATTGAGTCCCACAACAGGCTCCCTGCCTAGTGGGGACCCTGCTTCTCCCTCTGACCTTTCCCCTCTCAGGCGCTCTCTCTCTCTTTCTCTCAAATAAATAAATAAAATAAAATCTTTAAAAAACAAACGAAATTACATTTATGAAGGAAAGGAAAGAGGGGACACTGATTATTTGTGCATAAAAGGTACAGAACTCATACTGTTATTTTAAAATCTTCCTTTAGACAATCTAAGTGTTTTTGTCGATGTTGTTTTACTGTATTGAAGCCATACAAAGATACATTATTTTAAAATCTTCCTTTAGACAATCTAAGTGTTTTTGTTGATGTTGTTTTACTGTATTGAAGCCATACAAAGATCTGTTCTTTGGTTTAGGTCATACTACAGGCAAGGAGTCGGCAAGCTTTTTCTGTTAAGGGATAGACAGTAAACACTGTGCTCTGCTGTTACAGCAGAAAAGCAGCCAGAGGCAATACACAAATGAGTGGATGTGGTTGTGTTCTAATAAAACTTTATTTACAAACACAGATGGCCGGCCTTTATGTGGCCCATTAGTGGTTGTTTGCTAACCCCTGCCATAGCAGAGCATAAATCTACACTTCCTGAAACAGACGCAGCTCTGCAAGTGAGAAAGATAAACTAAAACGCACGTGCACTGCCGGAAGGAGCTAAGAAAAAAATCAAAATAAAACGTGAGTTTTGCATGCATGTCTTAGTAGCTGCCAGGGGCAGACACCCTCTCCTGCTTCTCCTTCGTATTCACCCCACTCCCTACCATGGCAACCACTGATCTCATCACTCATGGCTTGTGTTTCTGAGAAAGTCAAATAAATGGAATCATAGTATCCATCATTCTTTGAAACTGGCTTCTCTCATGAAAGATGAGGAACCTAGAATTCACCCAGGTTGCTGCATGTGTCAATAGTAGGTTTCATTGTATCGCTGAGTAGTAAACAACTGTATCCAACCAACGTGTGTGTGTGTGTGTGTGTGTGTGTGTGTGAGAGAGAGAGAGAGAGAGAGAGAGAGAGAGAGAGAGAGAGAGAAAGGAATTTACATCAGGGAGGCCAAACCTGGGAAGGCAACGCACTAGCATCTCAAAGACTGTCTCCCTCCCAGCAACTTTTTAAAATCCATTCATGGGTTCAAGTGTATTTGGGCTGTTTCCAGCGTTTGCCTATCACAAAGCTGCTATGAACATCGGGGTACTGGTTTTTGTTTTTTTTTTAAGATTTTATTTATTTATTTGTCAGAGAGAGAGAGAGAGCGAGCACAGGCAGACAGAGTGGCAGGCAGAGGCAGAGGGAGAAGCAGGCTCCCTGCTGAGCAAGGAGCCCGATGTGGGACTCGATCCCAGGACGCTGGGATCATGACCTGAGCCGAAGGCAGCCGCTTAACCAACTGAGCCACCCAGGTGTCCCTGGGTACTGGTTTTTGTGTAAGTTTTCATTTCCCTAGGATAGATTACCAAATAATGGTATTACTGTGCGGTATATTAAATGCATATTTAATTTTATACAGAAGTGCCAATCCATTTCCCATTATACAGGTTTTCTAATCACCATGCTTAGTCTTCTTCTACATGAGGACGTAGCACCCCTTCAATGAAGCTCCCACATGTACTGGCAGAGGGACCTTGAGCCAGTTCTGCAGGATTTAATCCCTTCGTCCTTTATAACTGGGGGTAACTTCATTTGAGTTAACGAGACGATGCTACCACAGCACTGAGGTCAGTACCCACACCAGTGGCCCCGCAGCACGGCAAGTGTACCCCCACAGGAACCTGGGAACATGTGGAGACATTTTCACTTGTCACAACGGAAGGAAGTACCATGGGCGCCTGGTGGGTAAAGGCCAAGGATGATACTAAACTTCCTACAATGCATAGGACAGGCCCCTCGACAAAGAACTGCCCATCCCCAGATGTCATTGATGGCAAGACAGAGAAACGCTGGCCTACACAGAGAGAACACTCAAGAAACACTTCTCGTCATCACCCTCAGTATTAACGTGGATATCTATTCAAACTCAGCACATACTCAAGTCACTCAACAGGGCTGGGCAAGTACACCCCTCAAAGAGAATGGTCACTTTGAAGGAAAAGGAGTAGTTCTCTATAAAGCTGAAGTCAAGAAAGTGACTAGATAAATAAAATAAATCACCACTGATTTTTTCCCCTGAAGTTTCTGAAGAAAAAGTTAATGTCCAAAGATTTTCTGAAGCTTCCCAGAGAAGCTTACATACACCTAGAATCCTGATACGGTTGTCACTGATGTTAAAAATAACACCAAATATTTCTACATTTTTTACCACAAAAAATTCATCTTTCCAAAGTATTAAAATACACTGAAAAAGAAACATTTATAGGTCAGACATCCATGAAGTCAGCTTCACTTGGGCATGTCAAAGAACTGCTGAAGATCTAACCTAAGATGGACAAGGAAAGGAAAGTCCTAGACTACGCCCATGAGCGAGTATGAACTCAACCAATACTGTTCCCCTCAGATCCTTCTCCCGGACCTTTATTCCGGTAGAAGCAGACAAGCGACGAGCAGCTGTAAGCCCACGTAGCTTCCCCTGCACGCTGCCACTTCCCTCCGGACACAGGTCTCTTCGCCTCAAACAGGTGCGATGAGCCACCGAGGCTCCTTTCGAGTCAATATGCCCTGGGGAAGTTCTACTGCCAGTCCCTGCTGGGGCAGACTGCGGGAAGAGGCCCGGGAGAGACTTCCACCATTCCTCCTCCCGCTCCCGTCCCAGATCTAGGGTAGCAAGCCAGGTCAGGTTAGGCATCCCAGGGGTCCTGGGTAGACCAGGTGAGCGCAGGAACCGGCAGACTGGTGAGTTTCCAGGGAAGACATGCACTGAGTTTGCTTCTTTGTGTATTACTTAATGGTTTAAACACAGAATTGACTCAAAGGACATCAGGCAGCCGTTAATGACCTTCAACGGCCCTCCTCCTTACATGATTCCCCCACCACAGTCTCCCCACAACAGGCTTGCTTCAAAACAAAACAAAACACACCAAAAAACCCACTTACATTCTATTAAGAAGCCCAAGAAGGGGGACAAATGTCCTGAAAACAATTGTATTTTTTAAAGGTATTATTTATTTACTTGCCAGGGGTGGGGGGGAGGAGCACAGCAGGGAGAACTGCAGGCAGAGGGTGAAGCAGACTCCCTGCTGGGCAGGGAGCCCGATGCAGGACTCGATTCCAGGACTCTGGGGTCATGACCTGAACTGAAGGCAGATGCTTAACCCACTGAGCCACCCAGGGAGCCCCACAGTTGAATTTTAAACAAGAGGAGACAGGGGGTCCATACGGCACAGAGGGCACTAAGCAGTCCTTGAAATAACATAAACACGATCCAACTGGCACTTTTTTGTTCGCTTGGTTTTCTTTTTCCGGTTTTTGGGGTCTGTTGCAGTTTTACTAAAATATAACTCACACATCTATACAATTCCCCCATGTAAGGTGTACAGTTCAATGGCTTAATGCATTCAGAGAATTCTGCAGCCCTTACCACAATCAATTTTAAAGTATTTCACCACCACCCCAAAACCCATACCCCTCCTTATAACTCCCCCACTGTGAAGTCTAGCTATGCTGAAGACCAATCAAAGAAAATTTCACAAATGCTTTAAAACCTACTGAACGTCCATTTTTCTTTTGGAAAGTTATTGACTATCTTTTTGTTCTGCGTTCTGACTGCAAGGTAAGGACTAGCTGAGGGAAGAACCAAGTCTCTGGCCCAAAGTCTAAGGCAACAGTGAAGAGCTCAGTTCTCAAGAAAATTACTACTGCAATAAAGTATTTTAAAAATTAAAATGAATCCAAAAGCCTCAGCATTGTAAATAAAGGCAGAACATCCTAACCGTTTCTGTGATAAAATGTTATTTACAAAAACAGGCAGGCGGACCACAGGCACAGCTTACCAACTCAATTTCTGAACATACTGCATTACAATGTTACGTATGTTACCTACCTGTTTGTGTGTGAGAGACAGAGTGTGCACCCACATTTGTGCATGCGAGTAGGGGGAGAGGCAAGCGGGGGGGGGGAGGGAGAATCTTAAGCAGACTCCACACAGAGCCCGATGTGGGGCTCAATCTCACAACCCTGACGTCATGACCTGAGCAAAAATCGAGAGTCCGACGCTTAACCGAATGAGCTACTCAGGAGCCCTTAATGTTACAAATCCTGACACCTGAGTGTTTTTGGTGGCCCCTTAAGTTTTGCACCTTAGACAAGTACCCCACTCTCCTCACTTTTGTCGTAGCTCAGATACTGTTTCCATTTTTCTCCCTTCATCTGCCCTTTGTAAATGGGCTAGCGTAAAACCAAATAATTTTGAAAAGTTCGGGACATTGGTAGAAGAGAAGGAAATCAGCTGCTCTAGGCACTGTTATTCAGGGCTGATGGCCCTGAATAATGGAGGCACTGAGTGTAAACATTTGCAAGGACCAAGTCGCGGACAGGTAAACACACAGATCTCCCATCAGCGTGATGCTTGACAGGGGCATCAAGGAAAACGCACGCTGCCTAAGGTATTTATGAATGACTTTAGGGACAAGGGAAGTACACAGGTAGTAAAAGTTGCTGATGAAAATTTATTAAGTTAATAAAAATTATGGAGGAACATAAAACACAGAGTTACCTAATAGGGCTCTGTGAACGAGCCACCTGATAAAATTTAACCCAGAAGAGAATAATTGAAGGAATAAAGCCCAGGAGTACTCAAGAAAAACAACAAATAACAAAAAGCCCTAAGAAACCACTGGCTTGGCAAGATCCAAAACGTGTTCCGGGTGTTGGAATATATTAACGGAAGGGTGTAGAAAATTCAGAGACACTACGGTTGTACATGCCATGCCTTAATGAGCCTCCTCCTTATACAGCTCCCCTACAACAATCTCTCCCTAGAATGGTTGCTTTTTGAGAAACTGGTACCTTTGGTTAAGGAGCCGAAGATGGGGAACAAATGTCCTGAGCATATCATATTGTATTCTGGTTTTTTTTTTAAGATTTTTTTATTTGACAGAGCGAGAGTACAAGTGCCAGGGAGGGGCAGAGGGAGAGGGGGAGGGAGAAGCAGGCTCTCTGCTGGACAGGGAGGCAACGATATGAGGGTTGTGACCCGAGATGAAGGCAGATGCTTAACCGGCGGAGCCACCCAGGGACCCCTGTCCTGAACAGTCATATCTTAATGAAGACGTAGAGTTAGGTCAATGCAGCTCAAAAATAAGGAGCTTCAAGAGACATATGCGGAGGAAACGTGTCAAAATTTGGGTCTTTGCACTCAGAAAATTTAGCAAGAGTCAAGATTGTTTTATCAAATGTGGCAGGCGTACGAAGAGTAAAGAATAATAACGGTAAACTAGGATCCCACATGCTCATTACTCATGAAATTCAAGAGAGAGCGGAAGATGAACAAGCAAATTAGACTGGCAAACAGAGGAAAAGGAAATGGTTCCTACAAATGGCACAATCGACAGGTGTTATGGACATCCAGCGGGGAGCTCGTGCTTGGGATCCTGATCAAAGGAGCCATAAATAGGTACATCTAAGCAAAGGCGGAAAAGAACACAGCACCAGGGCCTCTAGGCTCCGCAGCAAGCAGAGAAACGGGAAAACCATCCTCCAGACGATCAGTGTCTCAGCTCCCAAAGCTCTCTGGAAACACAGAAGAGCCTGAAGACACTTTATGTGTCAACGTATGTTGGTTTCTTCTTCTTTGTGCCTGGCTGCACTTCCACTGATTTCCCCCTACTTAGCTCTCACGGTCCAAAGTGCACAGGCTGTGCTGCATGGGTGCCTGTGCCTTCCAGCTGCTCGCTGTGTGGTAAGAACCCCTGCTGCAGGACAGGGCATGAACCTCCGCGGCTTCACTGAGACTGTGCACAGCACAACTGAGATTTCCCCCAAATGACGGGGACATGCTTGAGAGGCTGTCAACACCCTCCGTCAAGCGGCCGAGGCTTCTGCCTTCCGTACACTGGGGTTTCAGCCTTAGGATGGCCCGGCACTGGCAACCCTCGCATTACACTGAGCGTTTCTCCAGGGAAGCAGTAGCACGATGTCCGTCCTACAGACCAGAGCCGGTGAGAAAGGGACGCATGGCCATTTTGTTGTGATTTTGCAAAGACACACGTCATGTAAAATATACCATTTCGGTCATTTTTTAGTGTGCAATTCAGTGGCATTATTGCACGACTGCGTATCCACTGCTTTTCCAGAATTTTCTCATCACCCAAATCTTTAATCTCTCTTTAAAAAAAATTTTTTTGTGGCAAAGTACGCATGCCATTAAACTTGCCATTAAGTGTGCACTGACAGGGCATGAACCATTTATGCCACATCCCCGTCAGCCACCTACAGAGGGTTTCACCTTCCTACACGGAAACGCCACTTGCCTTCAACGACAACCCCACCCCCCGCCCCGTGGGCCCTGCTGACGCCATGGGTGTGACCGCTCAAAGCACTCCTGGAAGTGGAGTCACACGGCACTGTCCTTCTGTATTTGGCTGATCCGTTTACCGAAACGTCCTCAGGGTGTGCGTCCCCTGGGAGCCCCTGTAGGACTGAATTCCGTGTGTGCATAGCCCACACTTGGTTTGTCCGTGCATCCGCCCGTGGACATCTGCGTTATTTCACCTTCTGCTTCCTGGGAATAACGCTGCCGTGTACGTCCAGATACAGTATCCGAGTCCCCGTGTTCCGCTCTCTTCGATGTGTACTTAGAATTGCTGGATTGTGCGGTAATTCTAGTTTGAACTTTTGAGATCTCCACGGGAGTTTCAGTATTTTCTTCAGCAGCAGAAAATAAAAGGTGAAAACCCGTTACCCTCATGTCCATTAGTATGCAATTTTAATAGACAGATGCTAAACCTACAAGAATTTCCAGCGGAACCATCTGAAGAGCTATTTAAAAAAAATACACGGGGGACGCCTGGGTGCTCAGTTGGTTAAGCGGCTGCCTTCGGCTCAGGTCATGATCCCAGCCTCCGGGGATCGAGTCCCACATCGGGCTCCTTGCTGGGCAGGGAGCCTGCTTCTCCCTCTGCCTCTGCCTGTGCTCTCTCTCTCTCTAACAAATAAAAAAAAAAAAATACACGGTATCTGAGAGGGCAAAAATCCAATTCCTGTAAAAGATCCCCTTCCTGGTGCCAGACTGAATAATGCTGATTCCTTACGCTGTTGCTGAAAATGCAGTCATGTCGCAACAGAGGCACTGTCATTCTTTGGAGATTAGTTTCAGAAACACCTTGTTAAACTTTACTTCTTCTGGTGAAGTAGTGAGTTTTATACTACTATTTTTAGGGATATAATTGCAGGAAAAAGATCCTTATTTTGAAAATGAAAGCCCTGCCACACCTACTCACAGAGACGAGAAGGGAGAAAGACTAAACTCTCCTTTATTCCTCCAATCTTTGAGCCTACACCTGCACTAAAATAACCCCCACCACACCCACCCCGGAGCTGCTCTAGAAGGCTCTCTCTGCTTTTCCCCATTAAATGTAATAAAATCTCAGGGGTAACGCCATGCTTTTGGCTCCCCGGTAAGAAGGGAGCCGTTCATCACCCGGCAAGCGTGCTATGCAATCTTCGCCACGTGGATCCCTGCTTCAAGCTGGGGTCAGGACAAAATGTCAACCGCGTGTCCCTATCTAGTGACCGCCTCAGGTGGTGAGGTGCAACCGAAACGTGATGACACCGGTTGTGATAGCTGATCTGATCCTCAGTGACAGGATGGGTCAGTGC
>RCUC01140634.1:0-30247 GCA_003697995.1 Taxidea taxus jeffersonii
TGTTGGCACAGCTTCCCAATCTTGGTGGAGAAATGATAACTTATTATGCTCCTTATACTGTATAATACATGCTCAAAGAGATACTAAATATAATACAAATCTGTAATTACTGATTGCTAATGGGAGAAGTAATATTCTCAACTGTGGTTTTGGGGATATTGTCATCTTGACTCATACCCATAAAAGAATGGATTTTTGTTAAATGTGGGACTATAGTTCTAGATTTTCCAGAGGCCTTGATTTAGTATGGTTTAACTACTGTCAAGGAGAGTAAGTGGTGAGGCATATCTAGAAGTAATCCAGACAAGGATTTCATTCACATATATACATACATAAAATTTGATACTTTCTAAGGGAATATCATACATATATATAAAATCTAAGGCCACATATACCAATTTAGAGGTTTGGAAATTTTCTTATGAAGAATTATCATGAAGAAAATTCTCTCTGTGAAAAACTTAGTCTTATTTACTTATGTGCCTCCTGTTTCAGGGGTTTCAAGAAACAGTCAATTCGGGGCACCTGGGTGTCTTCATCTGTTAAGCATCTGCCTTTGGCTCAGGTCAAGATCCCAGGGTCCTGGGATGGAGCCCAGCAATGAGCTCCCTGCTCAGCAGGAGTCTGCTTCTCCCTCTTGCTCTGCCTCTCCCTCCTGCTTGCACACTGCTCGCTCTCTCTCTCTCTCTCTTTTTCTCAATCTCTCTCTTCCTCTCTCTCTCAAATAAATAAGTAAAACCTTTAAAAAAAAGAGCCAGTTGATTCATAAGTTAGCTATACACTGATCATCACTGTAGTTTTCTGCAAGCATGACATTTGGAGCATATTATTTATATAATTCTGGCATTTGACTTACTCATCTTTCAAAAGGTTCATTTGTGAAATAAACAATTAAAAAAACCCTATAGTCTCAAATGTATATATTTTATGCCCTGAAGATGATTTGTTATTAAGCAAGCCGTGCCAAAAGGCCATTTGATAAAGCGGATTTTCCAGATGCCTGGAATCTTTATTATTAACATCATTACCTTAATGTCTTCTAAGGAGATGTTTGCATTTTAGCAAAGCTGAGAGGTTTTTTTTAACCTGGAAATGGTCCCTAATTGAGTAAATGAAGTGGGTGGCTTCTGGTGAAAGGGGCTGATGTCAGGGAAAAATCCTAAAAGCCTAGGTCAAGGATCGCTATTTCAGTGGCTATTCAGAGTCCAGGCAGTGTGGACATTAGTGACCTGGGCTCCTGGGGGGGGGGTGGGAACAGGGGGATCCAGGGAAGGGCGCACAGACCCATTCTAATGACAACAGCATCTGCTGAGCTCCAGCTGACGGGTGACAGGTGGAACTCTTGTCAGACTCTCAGATTTTTCAATAGGCCAGCAACTTAGATATAAATGTGAACTCTTATCCCTAAATGTTGATATCTAATTACACTTTTAAATGATCTGTAGGTCAGCAATTTGTGAGACAGGTTAGTTCTGTGGCCCCTTTGAGGCCCCTATACCACCAACTTAAAATCTTCACAATAGAATATTTCCCAAAGGAAGCTGAAAGATATCAAGGACAGATGTTGACCTCTTCTCAGTTAAACCTAGGGCTCATGACATCAGGAGTTCTCCCCTTTGCTTTTCGTGGACTGCCCATGAGTAAACTTTGCACAGTGTCTCCATGGACTAGGCCAGCTCCTTCCCCAAAGAGGGAGTTCAAAGTCTATGTTCAATCTCTCTCCATTTTCAGAACCAGCAGAGGCCCCATCATTTCTCAGATGTCACAAGGAAATGTTCTGAGTTGAATAAACTCATGGGAAATGCTGTGGCTACTTCTGCCAGGGATCTAAGAGCATGAAAGTTACAGGAATTGCCCTTCCCCCACTTTCCTCCCATATACTGATTAGTACTTAGATTCTTCAGTAGCAAATCACTGGGAACTTGGAGTTATAAAAGTCAAGCCAGGGGCACCTGGGTGGCTCAGTGGGTTAAAGCCTCTGCTTTCAGCTCAGGTCATGATCCCAGGGTCCTGGGATCGAGCCCCACATTGGGCTCTCTGCTCAGCTGGGAGCCTGCTTCCCTCTCTCTCTCTGCCTGCCTCTCTGCCTACTTGTGATCTCTGTCTGTCAAATAAATAAATAAAATATTTTTTAAAAAATAAAAAAAAAAAGTCAAGCCAAACAGACTCTTAAATATGGTGGTTGGTTGCCGGGGGTGGGGGGAGGCAAAATCGATAAAGGGGATGAAGAAGTAAAATGTCCAGTTATAAAATAAATAAGTCACGGAGATGAAAAGTATAGCACAGGGATAATGTGTGATAATGTTGCATGGTGACAGATGGGAACTACATCTAACATGCTGAGCATTTCGTAATGTACAGAATTGTTGAATCAATGGGGTCCCTTGGTTAAGTGTAGGACTCTTGATTTTGGCTCAGGTCATGATCTCAGGGTCATGGGATTAAGCCCCACATCAGGCTCTGTGCTAAGCATGGAGTCTGCTTGTCCTTCTTCCGCTGCCCCTCCCCCTGCTTGCATGTACAATAAATAAAATATTTTTAAACAATGTTGAATCAGTATGTTGTACACTTGAAACTCATATAACATTGTGTATTCATTACACTTTAATAGAAAGGAAAAAGGCAGACCAGGGAGTTGGGGTTGGTGTGACATACCTGCTACTAAGCCAATTAAGGTTCTGCTGTGTTAAAGAAACTGAGCTCTGGAACCAGCTGCCTAGTTCAAATTCTGACTTCACCCCTACCTTAGTACCTGTACGAGCTTACCCCATCTGTAAAATGGGGATAATAAAATACCTATTTGTAAAGTTGGTTATGAGGATTAAATAAGTTAATAATCAGCACACCATACAGTTGTTTGCTATTATAGGAAAAACTTCATTTTTGCAATTGGAGGGACCTTAGAGTCCCTGGACCTTAGAGAAGCTAACTGACTTGTCCAGAGTCACATTGCTTTAAAAAAAAAAGTACCAAAATTTGAACTCCAGTGTAAATCCAAACACAGTATTCTGGTGTATTTACCCCACCTTCCATATTTTCTCTTAATGAAGATTGATTAATATATGTGATGTGTACATAACCAGGTTATGCTGAGGGTCCTGGCTGCCTGGAATTTGGTATATTATGGGAATCAATTGCAGCAAACAGCCTCATGGATAATACTTTGAGCTCTTCTGAGAGGAAAACAGGTTCAACACAATAAGGGAAGATTCACAAGGCAGAGCTGGTATAACCCAAAGAGCAGGGGAGAAAAAAAGCCTCTCCAGAAATGGTGGACTCCAAATAAAAAGCTTTGTACAAACAGAGAGGAAACTAAAAGCTTATCACTTGGTACTTGCTTGGGGATGTACTAGAACAATTTGAAGTTGAATAGCAAACCAGGCAGTAAAGTCTAAAAATCAAACGAGGCCTTTTGAACTAAATGGCCTTGGGAACTTAATGTACACCAAAAACATTTTTATTAGCTCAGCGTCTATTAGCAAAGACCTTCTACATAGCAAGTGCTTGAATTAGTGTCCTAAAACCTCAGCTCAAAAGCAGCTTAATGATCCCTCACAGTAAGGAAAGAGAGACCAGGACAGATGAATGACTTGTACAGGGTCACCCAGGGAATCAAAGCGGAAAGAAAACCAGACTCCAGGAACACAATGCCCATAGCTGGGACCATGACCCTGGAATCGAATCACACAGAGCCCAATCACACACCAACTCTTCTGTCCTCTCTGACTTTGGGGAATTGTGAACTATTTCTGAGCTTCAATTTCCTCATTTCCAAAAACAGGAGAAAGAGCAGCACTTGCTTCCCATGGTTGTTGTAATGACATGATCCATAAACAGCACCAACCATCAAGCCTGACATGCCATGAGCTCTCCAATGTATCTGTTGGGGACATTACAGGGTGGCCCAGCTGGGCCTTCTCGACTGCACTGTCACATATCAGTCATGTAATGAATAAATGATTAGAATGGACTGTTTCATTGGACTGATAGAGAAAGGCATGTCCAGATCTTTTTATCCCCACCCCAACATCCACTCACAGCAGTAAAGCCATGGGCAGCCACACACGCTGGTGTCACCAGGCCCCTGGACAAGGCTTCCCCTGGTATTTTGGTGAGAGATTATTTGTTCCATTTCTCCAAGCCCATGAAGAATGGGGGGCCAGATAGGGTCTCGGCAGGTAGTCAACCTGGATAGAAATCCAAGAGCATTTTGGCAAACATGATGCCACTCATTTTGGAGGCTGAGTGGGGAGAGCCCAGCCTAGAGTAGCAGTCTCAGCCTGCCTCTTCCTCCCATGGGCAGGCCCCTTGGCTCCTTCTCTGTGTGCCTCAGGTCCTGGGCTCTCCCTGTTTCCTTCCTACTCTGCTGGGTGATCTGGAGGTGCTGAGACAGGACTCCAGCTACAAACCAATGGCCATGGAGGCATCTGGCTGAAGGAGAAGGGGGG
Organism: Taxidea taxus jeffersonii; assembly: GCA_003697995.1. NCBI lineage: Eukaryota > Metazoa > Chordata > Mammalia > Carnivora > Mustelidae > Taxidea > Taxidea taxus. Next base: position 4,449 of record RCUC01140634.1, read on the forward strand.
TAAGGTGGGGCCTGCAGAGGACAAAGTGGGGACACTGGACTTTTCAGCTTTTCCCCTGGGATGACTAGAAGCTCGAGGAAGAATTTCCTGGCACTTTTGAGTGATTGAAACACTGATTCTTTAGTCTCTCACTTCTGAGACCTGTGCTCTCGAAGAGAAGAGGCCAGGCCAAGGAGGTATCCATCCCTGGTTGCCGAGGGGCTGCAGAGCTGGGGTGCACTGGGCTGGGTCCTTACAGTGATTTCTCTGGTGAAGACGTTGATGAGGAATGATGACAATAACATCAATAAAATGTATGCAAATCATCACTACAACTTCTATTTTGTTTAAGATTTTATTTTGAGGGAGGGACGTCTGGGTGGCTCAGTGGGTTAAGCCTCTGCCTTTGGCTCAGGTCATGATCTCGGGGTCCTGGGTCGAACCCCACACTGGGCTCTCTGCTCAGCAGGGAGCCTGCTCCCCCCGCGCCGCCTGCTTGTGATCTCTCTCTCCCTGTCAAATAAATAAATAATCTAAAAAAAAAAAAAAGATTTTATTTTGAGGGAGAGAGAGAAAGCAGGGGTAGGGACAGAGGGAGAAGAGAGAGAGAATCTCAAGTAGATTCTCTGCTGGGCGTGGAGCCCGATATGGGGCTTGATCTCACAATGGCGAGATCACAACCTGAGCTGAAATCAAGAGTCAGATGCTTAACCAACTGAGCCACCCAGGTGCCCCAGTACTAGAACTTGTAAATGTATCTATCATGCTTCTTATCGGCAGGTGAAATTCTTCCTCAGCTGCTAAACTCAGTCTCCTATATAACACAAAGTAATTTTGCATATGTGTGATAAAATGTACATAACAAAAAAAATTTTTTAACCTTTTTTTTTTTTTAAGATTTTATTTATTAGTTAGAGAGAGAGCGAGCACAGGCAGACAGAGAGGCAGGCAGAAGCAGAGGGAGAAGCAGGCTCCCTGCCGAGCAAGGAGCCCGATGTGGGACTCGATCCCAGGACGCTGGGATCATGACCTGAGCCGAAGGCAGCCGCCTAACCAACTGAGCCACCCAGGCATCCCTAACCTTTTTTTTTTTTAAGTAGGCTCTGAGCCCAACACCTGGCTTGAACTCACGACCCTAAGATCAAGATCTGAGCTGAGATCATGAGTCAGTTGTTTAACCAACTGAGCCACCCAGGCACCCTGTCATTTTGACCACTTTTAAGTATACAGTTCAGTGGCATTAATGCATTTGTAATACTGTTGCAACTTTCATTACTCTTCATTTCCAGAACATTTTCATCGTCCCAAACTGAAACTTGGTAACCATTAAACACTAAGCCTCCATTCCCTGGTCTCCCTCAGCTCCTGGAAACTCTGATCTACTCTCTGTCTTTATGTATTTGCCTATTCTGGGCGCCTTGTATAAGACGAGTCATACAGTATTTGTTCTTCTGTGTCTAGCTTGTTTCACTTAGCATGTCTTCAAAATTTGTGTATATTGTAGCATGTGTCAGAATTCCCTTCCTTTTCCAGGCTGAAGAATATTCCATTATGCATATATATCGCATTTCATTTATCCACTGATGGATCAAAGTGATTTTTTAAAAAGATTTTATTTTTATTTGACAGAGAGAGAGAGAGGTCACAAGTAGGCAGAGAGGTGGGCAGAGAGAGAGAGAGTTCACAAGTAGGCAGAGAGGTGGGCAGAGAGAGAGAGGGAATCAGGCTCCCTGCTGAGCAGAAAATCCAATGTGGGACTCAATCCCAGGACCCTGAGATCATGACCTGGGTCGAAGGCAGAGATTTAACCCACTGAGCCACCCAGGTGCCTGGTCCAAAGTGATTTTTAAGCAACTAGATATTTCATTTCCAAGATCTCCAAAAATGTTGTATTATATAATGAAATTATATGATTTATACTTTTTTTGCTATAAAAGGATACTTTATTTTTTATTAACATATAATGTATTACTAGCCCAAGGGGTACAGGTCTGTGAATCGCCAGGTTTACACACTTCACAGCACTCACCATAGCGCATACCCTCCCCAATATCCATAACCCCACAACCCTCTCCCTACCCCCCTACCCCCCGACCCCCCTCAGTTTGTTTTGTGACATTAAGAGTCTCTTATGGTTTGCCTCCCTCCCCATCCCATCTTGTTTCATTTTTTCCTTCCCTACCCCTCAAACCTCCCACACTGACTCTCAAATTCTTCATATCAGGGAGATGATATGATAATTGTCTTTCTCTGATTGACTTATTTCGCTAAGCATAATACCTTCTAGTTCCATCCACATCGTTGCAAATGGCAAGATTTCATTTCTTTTGATGACTGCATAGTATTCCATTGTATGTATATCCCACATCTTCTTTATCCATTCATCTGTTGATGGACATCTAGGTTCTTTCCATAGTTCGGCTATTGTGGACATTGCTGATATAAACATTCGGGTGCATGTGCCCCTTCGGGTCACTACATTTGTATCTTTAGGGTAAATACCCAGTAGTGCAACTGCTGGGTCATAGGGTAGCTCTATTTTCAACTTTTTGAGGAAACCTCCATGCCGTTTTCCAGAGTGATTGCACCAGCTTGCATTCCTACCAACAGTGTAGGAGGGTTCCCCTTTCTCCGCATCCTCACCAGCATCTGTCATCTCCTGACTTCTTAATTTTAGCCATTCTGACTGGTGTGTGGTATCTCATTGTGGTTTTGATTTATATTTCCCTGATGCCCAGTGATGTGGAGCGCTTTTTCATGTGTTTGTTGGCCATCTGGATGTCTTCTTTACAGAAATGTCTGTTCATGTCTTCTGCCCACCACTTGATTGGATTACTTGTTCTTTGGGTGTTGAGTTTGGTAAGTCTTTTATAGATTTTGGATACTAGCCCTTTATCTAATATGTCATTTGTGAATATCTTCTCCCATCCTGTCAGTTGTCTTTTGGATATGTTGACTGTTTCCTTTGATGTGCAAAAGCTTTTGATCTTGAGGAAATCCCAATAGTTCGTTTTTGCCCTTGTTTCCCTTGCTTTTGGCGATGTTTCTAGGGAAAAGTTGCTGTGGCTGAGGTTGAAGAGGTTTCTGCCTGTGTTCTCCTCAAGGATTTTGATGGATTCCTTTCTCACATTGAGGTCTTTCATCCATTTTGAGTCTACCTTCGTGTGTGGTGTAAGGAAATGGTCCAATTTCATTTTTCTGCATGTGGCTGTCCAATTTTCCCAACACCATTTGTTGAAGAGGCTGTCTTTTTTTTCCATTGGACATTCTTTCCTGCTTTCTCGAAGATTAGTTGACCATAGAGTTGAGGGTCTATTTCTGGGCTCTCTATTCTGTTCCATTGATCTATGTGTCTGTTTTTGTGCCAGTACCATACTACCTTGATGATGACAGCTTTGTAATAGAGCTTGAAGTCTGGAATTGTGATGTCACCTACTTTGGCTTTCTTTTTCAACATTCCTTTGGCTATTTGAGGTCTTTTCTTGTTCCAGATAATTTTTAGGATTATTTGTTCCATTTCTTAGAAAAAAATTGATGTTTTATTGATAGGGATTGCATTAAATGTGCAGATTGCTTTAGGTAGCATAGACATTTTCACAATATTTGTTCTTCTAGTCCATGGAACATTTTTCCATTTCTTTGTGTCTTCCTCAATTTCTTTCATGAGTACTTTATAGTTTTCTGAGTACAGATACTTTGCCTCTTTGGTTAGGTTTATTCCTAGGTATCTTATGGTTTGGGGTGCAATTGTAAATGGGATTGACTCCTTAATTTCTCTTTCTTCTGTCTTGTTGTTGGTGTATAGAAACGCCACTGATTTCTGTGCATTGATTGTATATCCTGACACTTTACTGAATTCCTGTACAAGTTCTAGCAGATTGGGAGTGGAATCTTTTGGGTTTTCCACATAAAGTATCATATCATCTGCAAAAAGTGATAGTCTGACTTTTTCTTTGCCGATTTGGATACCTTTTATTTCTTTTTGTTGTCTGATTGCTGAGGCTAGGACTTCTAGTACTATGTTGAATAGCAGTGGTGATAATGGATATCCCTGCCATGTTCCTGACTTAGCAGAAAAGCTCTCAGTTTTTCTCCATTGAGAATGATATTTGTGGTGGGTTTTTCATAGATGGTTTTGATGATATTGAGGTATGTAACCTCTATCCCTACACTTTGAAGGGTTTTGATCAAGAAAGGATGCTGTACATTCAAATGCTTTTTCAGCACCTATTGAGAGTATCATATGGTCCTTATTCTTTCTTAATGTATTATATCACATTAATTGATTTGCGGATGTTGAACCAACCTTGCAGCCCAGGAATAAATCCCACTTGGTCGTGGTGAATAAACCTTTTAATGTACTGTTGGATCCTATTGGCTAGTATTTTGGTGAGAATTTTCGCATCTGTGTTTATCAAGGATATTGGTCTGTAATTCTCTTTTTTGATGGAGTCTTTGGTTGGTTTTGGGAACAAGGTAATGCTGGCCCCATAAAACGAATTTGGAGGTTTTCCTTCCATTTCTATTTTTTGGAACAGTTTCAGGAGAATAGGAATTAGTTCTTCTTTAAATGTTTGATAGAATTCCCCTGTTAAGCCATCTGGCCCTGAGCTCTTGTTTGTTGAGAGATTTTTGATGACTGCTTCAATCTCCTAACTGGTTATGAGTCTGTTCAGGTTTTCTATTTCTTCCTGGTTCAGTTGTGGTAGTTTATACTACTCTATACTATACTCTGGGAATGCATCCGTTTCTTCCAAATTGTCAAATTTGCTGGTGTATAGTTGCTCCTAATATGTTCTTATAATTGTTTGTATTTCTTTGGTGTTGGTTGTGATCTCTCCTCTTTCATTCATGATTTTATTTATTTGGGTCCTCTCTCTTTTCTTCTTGATAGTCTGGCAGGGGGTTTATCAATCTTATTAATTCTTTCAAAAAACCAGCTCCTGGTTTCATTGATTTGTTCTATTGTTTTTTGGGTTTCTATTTCATTGATTTCTGCTTTGATCTTTATTATTTCTCTTCTCCTGCTGGATTTAGGCTTTCTTTGTTGTTTTTTCTTGAGCTCCTTTAGGTGTAGGGTTAGGTTGTGTATTTGAGACCTTTCTTGTTTCTTGGGAAAGGCTTGTATCGCTATATATTTTCCTCTCAGGACTGCCTTTGCTGTGTCCCACAGATTTTGAACAGTTGTGTTTTCATTATGATTTGTTTCCATGTTTTTTTTTAATTCTTCTTTAATTTCCTGGTTGACCCATTCATTCTTTAGAAGGATGCTCTTTAGCCTCCATGTATTTGGGTTCTTTCCAGATTTCCTCTTGTGATTGAGTTTTAGCTTCAGAGCATTGTGGTCTGAAAATATGCAGGGAATGATCCCAATCTTTTGGTGCCAGTTGAGACCTGTTTTGTGACCCAGGATGTGATCTATTCTGGAGAATGTTCCATGGGCACTAGAGAAGGATGTGTATTCTGTTGCTTTGGGATGGAATGTTCTGAATATATCTGTGATGTCCATCTGGTCCAGTATGTCATTTAAAGTCTTTATTTCCTTTGATCTTTTGCTTGGATGATCTGTCCATTTCAGTGAGGGGAGTGTTAAAGTCCCCTAGTATTATTGTATTATTGTCAATGTGTTTCTTTGATTTTGTTATTAATTGGTTTATATAGTTGGCCGCTCCCATGTTAGGGGCATAGATATTTAAAATTGTTAGAGCTTCTTGTTGGACAGACCCTTTGAGTATGATATAATGTCCTTCCTCATCTCTTATAATAGTCCTTGGCTTAAAATCTAATTGATCTGATATAAGGATTGCCTCCCCAGCTTTCTTCTGATGTCCATTAGCATGGTAAATTGTTTTCCACCCCCTCATTTTAAATGTGGAGGTTTCTTCAGGTCTAAAATGAGTTTCTTGTAAGCAGCATATTGATGGGTTTTTTTAAATCCATTCTGATACCCTGTGTCTTTTGATTGGGGCATTTAGCCCATTTACATTCAGGGTAACTATTGAGAGATATGAATTTAGTGCCATTGTATTGCCTGTAAGGTGACTGTTACTGTATATTGTCTCTGTTCCTTTCTGATCTACTACTTTTAGGGTCTCTCTTTGCTTAGAGGACCCCTTTCAATATTTCCTGTAGAGCTGGTTTTGTGTTTTCAAATTCTTTCAGTTTTTGTTTGTCCTGGGGCTTTTTATCTCTCCTTCTATTTTTAATGATAGCCTAGCTGGATATAGTATTCTTGGCTGCATGTTTTTCTCATTTAGTGCTCTGAATATATCATGCCAGTTCTTTCAGGCCTGCCTGGTCTCTGTGGATAAGTCTGCCGCCAATCTAATATTTTTACCATTGTATGTTACAGACTTTTTTTTCCTGGGTTGCTTTCAAGATTTTCTTTTTGTCACTGAGACTTGTAAGTTTTACAATTAGATGATGGGGTGTGGACCTATTCTTATTGATTTTGAGGGGGATTCTCTGCACCTCCTGGATTTTGATGTTTGTTCCCTTTGCCATATTAGGGAAATTATCTACAATAATCCACTCCAATATACCTTTTGCCCCTGTCTCTCTTTCTTCTTCTTTCTCTTTCTTTCTTCTTCTTCTGGAATCCCAATTATTCTAATATTGTTTCATCTTATGGTATCATTTATCTCTCAAATTCTCCCCTCATGGTCCAGTAGTTGTCTCTCTTTTGCTCAGCTTCTTTATTCTCTGTCATTTGGTTTTCTATATCACTAATTCTCTCTTCTGCCTCATTTATTGAGCGGTAAAACCCTCCACTTTTTTATTACACCTCATTAATAGCTTTTTTTAATTTCAACTTGGTTAGATTTTAGTTCTTTTATTTCTTCAGAAAGGGATTCTCTAATATCTCCCATGCCCTTTTCGAGCCCAGCTAACACCTTAAGAATCGTCATTCTGAACTCTAGATCTGACATATTACTGGTGTCCATGTTGATTAGGTCCCTAGCCTTCGGTACTGCCTCTCGTTCTTTTTTTGTGTGGTGAGTTTTTCCACCTTGTCATTTTATCCAGATAAGAATACATTAACAAGAGAATAAAATACTAAATGGGTGCCAAAGGCTCCAGAAAAATGTGCATTAACCAAATCGGAAGAGACCCCAAATCATGGGGAAAAGAAAGAGGGTAAAAAGAAGTTCAAAAAAATTTTTTAAATTCATATATATATATATATATATTAATATATATTAGACTGGTGAATAGAACAGAACTACCCACCTGATTTTGGGTGTATTTTGGTCTCAGAGAAACTACCTCCCAAAATTTTAAAGAAAAATGTGTATATATATATATATATATATATGTATATGTATACATATATATATATACAAAAAAGGTAAACACAGTGAAGAGATGATAAGTTGGTTGGGAAAAGAAAGAAAAAGAAAGTGGAGAGAATTTGCTCAGGCTGGAGACTAGAATAAAGCCCTGTGCTAGATATAGGGTATATTTTGATCTATTAGAAGTTGTATCCCAAAATTTTTTAGAAGAAAAAACCCTACATGTATACAATAAATAAAGTTAGATACAAGGAAGGGTAAAATATGACTATAATAATGAAGTTTCAAAAATATTTTTTAAAGAATGTTATTGTTAAGATAAACTAGTTAAAAAAACATTAAAAGAGGAAAGAGTAAAAGTTTAAAAAATTAGAATAAAAAATAAAATTAAAAAAATATAATTAACTTTGCAAGACTAAAGAATCATGGGGAGAAAGCCATGAATTTCATGCTTTGCTTTCCCCTCCTCTGGAATTCCACTATTCTCTTTGATCAGTGAGCTGGTCTTGGCTGGATGTTCTTGCTGACCTTCTGGGGGAGGGGCCTGTTGTAGTGATTCTCAAGTGTTTTTCCCAAGGTGGAATTGCACCACCCTTGCCAGGGGCTGGGCTAAGTAATCTGCTCAGATTCGCTCTCGGGAGCTTTTGTTCCTTGAACGCTTTCCATAGAGCTCTGGAGGATGGAAATAAAAATGGTGGCCTCCCAATTTCTGGCCCTGGGGAGCTGAGAGCTTGGGACCCCACTCCCCAGTGCGCCCTTGGAGAAAAGTGCTCAATCACTCCCATCTCCCTGGTCTTCAGTCGTGCTCCAAGCTCACCCAGCCTGTGACCGAGCATTTCTGTCTCTGGAACACAGCCCCATTTGGAGTCTCCAAACCTAGCAGATTTCTGCTGCTCTGCTCTTCCAGGGGTTCTCCCCGAATCTGCCACTTGTGGAGTCCCTGCTCAAAGAGCAGTAGCCTGACTGTGCCATCGATCACATTTAAAGTAACCCCAAGCTGAGAGCTCACTCCTCGGCTCTGTCTCCATAGCCATCTTCCCCACTCTAATACCTGCGAGTTCTGCTACACTCAGATACCCCTGATCTTCTGTGACCCCACGGGACATGAGACCACCCTGTCACCACAAGGGCTCCACCCCTGCTTAACCTCTGGAGTAATGTCCTTCAGTGGAGTAGACTTTTAAAAGTTCTGATTTTGTGCTCCGTTGCTCTGCCACTTGCCGGGAGCCAGCACCTCCCTCCACAGTCTATCTTCCCATCACTTTGGATTCACTTCTCCACATGTCCTACCTTCCTGAGAGTGGTCGATTTTTCTGTTTCTAGAATTTCTGCTCTTCTTCTCTTCACTCTCTTGTTAGATTTGTAGGTGTTCAGAATGGTTTGATAACTATCTAACTGTCCTGTGACCTGATGTAATCTCAGACTGCTTCTCCTCCTCTTCCATGACTTATACTTTTAAAATATATAATGTTCTGCCCTATTTGCTCAGTTACCTTTGTTTTCTCCCAAGCCAATAGGTCCCTTTATTTTCTCTCTTCCATAATGACAGCTAGCCCTGATATTTGGTAATTTTAGTTCATGGACTTATCTTACTAGTTGAGACTCTCTAGAGTGCTGTGGTCTCTCACAGCCATTTCAGATGGGGAATGAGAGTCTCAGGGAGCCCCACAGACAAATCCTGGCCAATTTCTAGTGAGGATGAGGGAAAGGCAGGATGTGCTCTCCACCCTCACAACTCCAGCCTAGAGGCTAATTCACCTCACCTCTTACTGCCCCAACACCAAAAGAGGACAGAGGGTGACCCAGGTGATTGGGCTACTCTTGCTTCAGTCTCCCAACTGATCAGTTTGGCTGTTTTTCTTGGTCCTCCCCCTGGGATGGTTCCCCCACCTCCATCTGCACATCTGAAAAATGGGTATGAAAATAGGAAAAATGCTTCTGATAGATTAACTTTACTTTTTTATTCTCTTTTCTTCAGTATTTCCATTAGAGAGAATCTTGTTTGGCAATATCAAGAGCAAATAATTAATTCATTTAAAGAAACTGTATTGTTGTCTATGGGGTAGACAAGTAATAGCATATAAAAAGGACTGCTGTTTTTAAATTATGGGTCTTTTAAAATATTTATTTATTCATTAGAGAGAGAAAGAGAGAGAGAGCACACTCCATGGGATGGAGCAGAGGGATAGATAATCTCAAGCAAACTCCATGCAGAGTGCAGAGCCCATGGAGGGGTGGATCTCATAACCTTGAGATCACGACCAAAGCTGAAACTGATTCAGACACTCAAATGACTGTGGCACCTAGGCGCCCCTAAGTTACATTTTTAAAAAGATTGATTGATTGATAGGAGAGAACGAGAGTGAGAGTGAGTGGGGGAAGGGGCAGAGGGACAGGGAGAGGGAGAGAGAATATCAAGCAGACTTTGTGCTGAGTGCGGACCCATGGCAGGGCTCGATCTCATGATCCGGAGATCACGACCTGCACCAGAATCAGGGGTGGGATGCTCAACCATCTGAGTCCCCCAGGAGCCCCTGAAGACTGTGATCTTTTATTTATTTTTTTTAATATTTTATTTATTTATTTGACAGACAGAGATCACAAGTAGGCAGAGAGGCAGGCAGAGAGAGAGGAGGAAGCAGGCTCCCTGCCAAGCAGAGAGCCCAATGTGGGGCTCGATCCCAGGACCCTGGGATCATGACCTGAGCCGAAGGCAGAGGCTTTAACCCACTGAGCCACCCAGGCGCCCCTGCTTGACTGTGATCTTTTAAACCAAGGTAAATGTTTAACTATCTACATGCCCTCTCCTATTCTTGATGCTTCACTACCAACTCTAGGAAACAGCCCTAAGTCCAAACTTTCAGAACATAGGAAGTCTCTGAAAAAGCTTTCTTCAAGGGGGATTTTGGTAAGACAACTGAGTAAAGGGGCTGTAAGAAATGCTCATTCTGATCATGCTTGATTTCCACTGGGGAATTTTTTCTTTTCAAGCAAAGGTGGGCAGTTTGGAGGGAGGTAAAAATTAGACTTGGCATGAAAAGAGTGAAGAATAGTGATGTCACTCACTGGTAACCTATCTGGCATGAAACCAAAATTCCAGTCCTTCTTCTACTACCAAGTAACTTTCAGCGACCTCTGCCAAGGCATCTCATCTCTCCACATAGCCTCATCTGTGATGGGAGGGCAAACACAGTGGCCTTCCTCAAGCCTGATAAGGCAGCTATGACAGTAGCTTTACTACAGTAAAAGGAAGTAACAGGATTTGTTGGTGCTGACTCTTTGCTATTTCTAAGTACTTTTTCTTAAATTTCAATGGTTTCTCTAAGATTTGTTGGAAGATCTAATGGCATAATAAAGACAACGACTAAACTGGAACCATATTTTGGATTCTTAGAATGACAAAAGGAAGCTTCATGACAAACTTTCCACCAAATGACACCAAACTTAAACCTCTGTAAAGGCAGGAACACATCCGTACTGGTCCCAGCTGAATGCTCAGCCCCAAGCCAAGAGGTTAATACAAGAGCAGACAACACATATTTGTGACGTGGAGATGAAGAGTGGTCTTCACAGTTATCTACATGGAGAAAGTGATGAGGAGGCCCATACTGGGGTCTGAATGCAGCACTCAATATTCTACCTGATAAAGAAGGTAGCCCAAATAGGGAGAAATTTGGAAATTATATCCTAGTGGCTATCTGCTTAAGCAATATTTTATGTTTGGCTTTGAACCCTACATATTGTGTAATTGTGGATAGGAACAATGTGGATGGAAATTGTACAGAATAGCAATATATTACTTGACATATCATATAGTAATAAGGAAATCATTGGCTCTTCACACCTTATAGGTAATTAGCAGACAGTAATTTGGTGTAGATTGGAGCGTTTTCTGGATGAATTGCTGTCCATGGTTCATTCAGCTCTGGTTACAGGGCCTAGGAACAATCCTTTCTGTTTACTGCATTATATAGTTTTATGATGAAGATGAGCCAAATGACCTGCCTTACAACTTTTCATTTTGGGGTCACTGTGTAAAATGTTCTCTTTCTCTTTCTCTGTCTCTCAGGAGCCAGACAATCATACTCTGGACCTTGGGAACAAGCATTTCCTTTCCCTGAAAACCAAAAAGGGAAATGAGAAAGAGGAAAGAGAAAGATCACATTTTATAATCTGAGCAGTATCTGACCCTGGTGTTCGTTGTACTGAGCTGAGCCTGGGCGGAGAGATGGGGTACTGAGATACCTCCTTGTTTTCCTGAGTGTAGGCTGGCAAATGGAACTTTATGATAGCTTACAATGATGCATTCATCCAAAATTCATGGCAATTTAAAATAAGAATACAGTGTTTAAAAAAAAAAAACCTATTCGTTCCAGGGGCACATGGGTGGCTCCGTCAGTTGAGCATCAGACTCTTGATTTTGGCTCAGGTTATGAGCTTAGGGTAGTGAGATTAGCCCTGTGCTCAACCTAAAGTCTGCTTGTCCCTTTCCCCCTACTACTCCCCTGTCTCATGTGTTCACTCTCTCTCTCTCTCTCTCTCTGAAATAAATAAAAATCTTTTTAAAAAACCCTAAAGAACACAATCTTCAGAAAAAAGATTTGGTCACATATACCTACCCACCCCTATCCTATCTTTCTTCCTAGCCAATATGACATCATTATTTTCATCACAAACTTTAATATTTTTACACACTTATTTCACATATTAGGTAACTATATTAATATAAATCTAAATAAAAAATAAAAGGTACCTACATTCTTGCAAGTGTATCAAACTGCTTTCAATTGTCCATATTTTCTGTCCAGATCTTATCTGTGTGTGTACAAATGCCATATGTAGATTTTAATCATGGTTCAATTTTATTTTTAAAAGATGTCTATAAATTGGGGTGCCTGGGTGGTTCAGTAGGTTAAGAGTCTGCCTTCAGCTCTGGTCATGATCCCAGAGTCCTGGGATCAAGCCCCACATTTTGGCTTCCTGCTTAGTGGGGTATCTGCTTCTCCCTCTCCCTCTGCCCCTCTGCTTCCCCTTGCTTTGTGTTCTCCTTCTCTCTCTCCATCTGTCACTCATGCTCTCTCATGGGTGCTCCTGTTCTTTCTCTCTCTCAAATAAGTAAGATCTTTTTTAAAAGTCTTTGTGTAAATAATAATACCCTAGCTGACTTAAACACCCATTTTATTGAGTTAAAAGATTTAGGATTGATCTAAAAGAAGAAAAATCTAAGACCATAGCTTTATACTTGAACCCTCAACTGAAGAATGAAGTTTTTTTTTAAAGATTTTATTTATTTATTTGACAGACAGATCACAAGTAGGCAGAGAGAGAGGAGGAAGCAGGCTCCCCGCTGAACAGAGAGCCTGATGTGGGGCTCGATCCCAGGACCCTGAGATCATGACCTGAGCTGAAGGCAGAGGCTTAACCCACTGAGCCACCCAGGCACCCCAAGAATGAAGTTTTTATAAGAAATTATTTCCTTTGTGGGGCAGAGGGAGTAGAAGGGAGACGGGCACCAGCTTAGCATTTAGGCACAGGAAGTACTTTGAGTTGAGGTTATAGGTACAAGTGGTTATTTATTTACAAGGAATAAAAGTCTTTGAGAAAGAGAAGAAATAAATGACCCATGAAAAACCAAAGTTTAAAAAAGAGAAAATATTGATTTAAATGTACTCTTACAAAACAATCTTATAAAAATGGCAAATACAGTAGAGTATAATAATATTTACATCAGAACATGTGCTTTTGAAGATTTGTGGTCTTGTAATGAAATTACCTGTGTAGCTCCATGATGGAGAATAGCCATTTTAACAGGAAAAGGCATGTTTACCTTGAAAAGATACCCACAGAATGCTAATGATAGCTTCACAATCTGTCTTCTTCACCTGAAGTTTCTCTACTTTCAGTTGGCCATTCTGTCCTTCCAAAAGCTTAGATAATATGTAAATGCAAGAAATAAATACAGCTGGCTTGGCACTGGCAGAGCATAGGTCCTGAATCTTCAAAGTCTAAAACCCACTTCCCTGAAAAATATCTAGCATGGTGGGCAAACAAGGGGGGTGGGGGCTCCTTGAGATGTAGATTCTATGCTCACTCATTATATATAACTCAGCCCCTCACTGTAGTCTTAAGTTTGCTTGGTTTTATTTATTTTTTTAAAGATCTTATTTATTTATTAGACAGAGAGAGAGAGAGAACACAAGCACACGGATGGGCAAAGGGAGAGGGAGAAGCATACTCCCCATTGAGCAGAAAGCCCAACATAGGGCTCGATCCCAGGACCCTTGGATCATGATCTGAGCCAAAGGCAGCCACTTAACCTACTGAGCCACCCAGGCACCCCAGATTTGCTTGGTTTTAGATTTGCTCCTCAGAAAGGCTGAATTTATATGCTGAAGCTCTTTGTGGCTCTTCAGCTCATTCAGAACCACAACTGGTAAAACCAAGAACTAGAAGATAAACCAAGGGCTAGGACCTTGCTACTCAGAGTGCCCGTGTTGATTGGCAGCATCAGCTGTAAGCACCTGGGAGCTTGTGAGAAATGCAGAATCTGGGGCACCTGGGTGGCTCGGTTGGTTAAGCATCTGTCTTTAGCTCAGGTCATGATTTCAGGGTCCCGGGATTGAGCCCTGCATCAGGCTCCCTGTTCAGTGGGGAGTCTGCTTCTCCCTCTCCTTCTGCCTGCTACTCTTCCTGCTTGTTCTCTCTGTCAAATAAATTAATAAAACCTAAAAAGAAAAAGGAAGTACATAATCTTGGGCTTCCAACAGAACTCCCAATTCTGAAACAGCATTTTAAAGACATTCTCAAGTGACTGATAGGCTCCCTAGAGTTTGAGAAGAACTACACTAAAGTGCATCCCAGTGTCTTAGAATTTGCCAGTTATGGCACCCACTTCTGCTCTCTGGCAACTTCATAGAAGTATCTCCCAGGATCCATGGAAGGATTCTTCTTTGATTTTTCCTTTTGAATGGAGACAAATGAGTGAAGACTTTCTTGAGGAGTAGTATAATTCTATATTGGTCTTTGTTTATATTAAATTAGAAATAGAGAGCTAATGTTCATCTGAACGATAGCAAAGAACAAAACAATAACTCCTAATTTAGTGATAAACATAATTCAGAATTTCTAGGCAAGAGTATTTTTAGTTCAACAGCCTGGGGAATCACCATTCACAATTCCAAATTTGTCTCTCATTTTTATATTTGCCTTGGGGTCTGCTTTAAGTTTTTGTTGAGCAAGTCGCATTGGTTGCTTATTAAGAGGAGTGAAAGTATGAACACTTCTGCCCACTGTTTCATGCTTTTGGAGTCACCAAGGAGAACACAGTGCAGTCCAGCACTGGATGGTATACCCCTTTGCTCACGAGGAGAAGGGACAAGTAAGATCAGCTTCAGTAGTGGATGTTGGTATCCCATCGTGAGCAGACCCCTCCTCCAACCACTGTGGGGCAGTTGGCTCTCCTGCACCCCTCTGGAACTGTAGCAGAAGGAACCCATCCCCTCCCCACAAGAGACAGATACAGCACTGGGTTGGCCTGGCGCCATATGATGCTTAAGCAGGACCAAGGATCACAGACTGAGTCTGAAACAGAGAAGAATATTCCCACACAAGGTGACAAGGTCAACAGAGGGTGTGGTGACTTTTTATCTCTTGGTAAGAAACGTTCCAGATCCAAGGCACATTCATACGCAGCTCAAGGGGATTGAAGAACTGTGTGCATAAAAGTCCTTTCCCCATAGTTTTATTTTATTCCCCTATCTTACATTAACTTTGCATAAAGCTACTTCATTTAGGGGCACCTGGGTGGCTCAGCAGTGTCTGCCTTTGGCTCAGCTCATGATCTCAGGGTCCTGGAATGGAGCCCCGCATAGGGCTCCCTGCTCAGTGGGGAGTTTGCTTGTCTCTCTCTTTCCTTCTGTCCCTCCTACTTGTGCTCTCTCTCTCAAATAAAGTCTCTAAGAAAACTATTTCATTTAACAGAAACTTTAATTGAGAAGGTTTACAAACTGAATTAAATCCCATTTTCTCTCATTACATTGGCCCACGGATACCATTCTGGCTTCTCAGGAATTCTGACCCAATAGCAATAGCCTTTTGAGATTCTTTTTAGTTGAGAAGGTAATGGCTTTGGTAACTGCCTGAGGGTATGACACGAGCTGCACAGGAGCATGAGCAAGTGAAACAAGTGAGCAGTTCCACTTACATCATACCCATCATTCCCTAAGCGTTCACTTCCGTATTCAGTCTTTCTCCCACTGCTAGAGTGGTACCTGCTGTTCTTTAGCTTTACGAAATATCTGTATAGAATTTCCAGGGAATGGGATCCCAGGACTCGCAGGCTGTTGCTCGTAAACTGGATCGACAATGGCCTAGCTGTGTAATTGTGTAACCATGGTCCCAAATGGCTACACACTTAGTACAAGTGGTCACAAAACATAAACTGACCATTGTAATGCTTGCATGTAATAAACCTTGTCAAATTGAGCTTACTTTTCACACCCTGAAGGCACGTTAAGGACAAGAGGTCAGTTTTCTTCCATTTCCATGACTTTGGTGACAGCATCCATCATTGGATGGAAATCCTTAATTCTGTTGTAATAAAATGTAGCAATATGCTTTGTATTTTTGAAATTGTTTCATAATTCCTTTGCCACCTCTTAGTTCCAAAGATGCTCTCGTGTATCATTTTCTATTCACTGTATAGTTTTGCCTTTCATTTTTTTAAAGATTTATTTATTTATTTGACAGAGAGAGAGAGAGCACAAGCAGGGGAAAGGACAGGCAGAAGGAGAGGGAGAAGCAGACTCCCTGCTGAGCAGGGAGACCGATGCGGGGCTCAATCCCAGGACCCTGGGATCATGACCTGAGCTGAAGGCAGAGGCCTAACCCATTGAGCCACCCAAGCACCCCTATGGTTTTGCCTTTCAAATTTAGATACCTAATCCATCCAGAGCCTTTTTGTAGGGTGTCATGTAGAAATAATTTGATTTTTCTCCATAATAAACTGATTTTCACAACATCATGTAGTAAGTAATCTGTTCTTTCTCCATTGATTTATATGGTACAGCTTTTATGGTATGTTAGTTCCATATACATATATTCTATCTCAAAACTCTCTTTTCTGTCCCATTGGGCATTTTTTAAAGATTTTTTAATTTATTTATTTGGCAGAGAGAGAGAGAGACAGCGAGAGGGGGAATACAAGCAGGGGGAGTGGGAGAGGGAGAAGCAGGCTTCCCTCTGAGCAGGGAGTCCAATGTGGGGCTCGATCCCAGAACCCTGGGATCATGATCTGAGCCGAAGGCAGATGCTTAAGGACTGAACCACCCAGGCAACCCATGTCCCTTTGGCCATTTATCTGTTCTTGGGCTATTATCACCATTTTAAAATTTATTTAAATGGCTTTGGAATATGTCATAATACCTAGAAAGGCAAGTTCTTTCTTTTCTCTTATTTTTAAAAAATTCACTTAATTATTTATGGATGTCTATTAACATAAAGTTTAGAATACATTTATTTGGTTCCTCAAGAAAAATCCAACTGGAATTTTGTTTGGAATGGCACTAGATTTAGAGACTAATTTGGAGATAATTGATGTTTTTGTAATATGTATTCCATCCCAAATCATGGGGTATCTTTCCTTTTTTTTTTTTCTCAGACCATCTTCTATATAAGTACACATCTTTTAACCTCTTTACTTACAACATAGTGCAGGTCAGGACCTTGAAATACTATGTTAAACAGTAACAATGATGTTTGGGAATCACTTACCTTGTTTACTGTCTTAAAGATCTTCCATTATGTATAATGTTTGCAGTATTTTTGTCATAGAAACTTTATTGACTAAAAGATGTTCCCTTCAGGGAGCCTGGCTGACTTAGTTGGTGGGGTATGCAACTCTTGATCATGAGTTCAAGCCCCATGTTGGGTATGGAGTCTACTTAAAATAAAAAATTAAAAAAAAATTTTAAAGAGGTGTTCCTTTTATTCTTAATTTAATAAGACTTTTTCCCTCTTAAAGGTAATTGCTGAGAGTTTTATTTTCCTGCATCAATTGATGATTATATAGGTTTTCTCCTCCAGTCTGTTAGTATATTGTATTGTATTGTATTAATTAATTATTTCATGTTATTCCATTCTCTTTTTTTTAAAGATTTTATTCATTTATTTGACAGACAGAGATCACAAGTAGACAGAGAGGCAGGCAGAGAGAGAGGAGGAAGCAGGCTCCCCGCTGAGCAGAGAAACCAATGTGGGACTCGATCCCCTGGGATCATGACCTGAGCTGAGGGCAGAGGCTTTAACCCACTGAGCCACCCAGGCGCCCCATGTTATTCCATTCTTATATTCCTGTAATAAACTAAACTTTGTCATCTTTATAAAATTTTTTTAATTTATTTTTTTAAAGATTTTATTTGTCTATCTGACAGACAGAGATCACAAGTAGGCAGAGAGAAAGGAAGGGAAGAAGGCTCCCCGCTGAACAGAGAGCCGGATACGGGGTTCGATCCCAGGACCCTGGGATCATGACCTGAGCCAAAGGCAGAGGCTTTAACCCACTGAGCCACCCAGGCACCCCTAAACTTTGTCATCTTATTTATATCCTGACAGATACGGTTTTGAGATTTTGACATCTCATTCATGACTGAGACTGGCCTGTCATTTTCCTCTCCTGTATGGTTCCTTCTCTGGCTTTATTATTAAGGTTATACTAGTCTAGCAGAACAGATTAGAGTCTATTTCCCCTGTCTTTACTTTCCAGACGTTTTACAAATTTGGAATAATGGATTCCTTTCAAGTTTAGGTAAAACTTGCTTTTAAACTAGCCTGATACAAGCACTTTTCTTCTCTCAGGAAAAAAATACATAATAGGAAAATAGATCAGTATTTATACACATACATACATATGTTTATGTTTACAGAAGTATAATATACATCCAGAAGAGTTCAAAAGACGTAAATATATACCTTCATTTTCACAAAGTAACTTTAAAAAATAGAACATTACTGGGGAGCCTTCTGCTCAGGTCATGATCTCAGGGCCCTGAGATAGGCCTACATCAGGTTCCCTGTTCATCTAGGAATTTGTTCCTCCTTCTCCCTCTGCTCCTCCCCATCCCCAGCTCATGCTCTCTCTTTCTCTCAAAGAAATCAATCTTAAAAAAAAAAAAAAAAAAAAAAGAACATTACCCCATCATTCCTTCCCAATTTTCTTAGTATTATTGTCTTTTTAAATGCCTCACTGGACTGGTATTAATGTAATTCTTTTTAAGATTTTATTTATTTATTTATTTGACAGACAGAGATCACAGGTAGGCAGAGAGGCGGACAGAGAGAGAGGGAGAGAAGGAAGCAGGCTCCCCGCTGAGCAGAGAGCCTGATGCGGGGCTTGATCCCAGGATCTTGGGATCATGACCTGAGCCGAAGGCAGAGGCTTTAACCCACTGAGCCACCCAGGCGCCCCTAGGCTGGTATTAATGTAATTTTAAAAAGAAAAACTAGATAGTGTGTGTTTATATTAATTTGTATTTACTGACTACCTATCCATTCTTTCATGTCAGACTTTCATTTGGGGGGAGTTTCATCTATGATTTTTTTTTAAAGATTTACTTATTTTTTAGAAAGAGAGAGAAAGCAAGCAGGAGGAGGCACAGAGGGAGAGAAAGAAAAAGAATCTCAAGCAGGCTCCCTGCTGAGCACAGAGCTCCACGTGGGGCTTGATCTCATGAACCTAAGATAATGACCTGAGCCAAAATCAAGAGTCAGATGCTTAACCGACTGAGTCACCCAGGTGCCTCCAGACTATGAGGGTTTTTTAAAAGAGAATCTCTCTGGCTTAATTAATATAAAAATGTCATTACTTTGCCCTCATTTTTGGAAGATAGACTTGATGATCCATAATTCTAGGTTGCACGTACTTCTCTCAGACTTTAAAGTTGTTTATTGTACTCTGTTCTCACACTGCTGCTTCAAGAAGCCTATGGCCTAATTTAATTCTGTTATTCCTTCAGAAGTGATCTACCTTTTCTCCATGATTGCTTTTAAGATTTTTTTTCTTATTTCCTATTCTGCAATTTCACTACAGAGCATGTGCATGTGAGTTTCTTTTTATTCATCTTGCGATTCACTAAAGTTCTTAAATCTGTGGATAGGTATATTTAATCATTTCTAGAAAATTCTTGGTCACTATCTACTTGAATATTCCCTTTCTTTCATTTTCTCTTTTCTCTTCTCTTGACATTTTCAGTTCAGTTTTTGTGGAACTCCTCATGGTAGATTTCATGTCTCTTAACCCTCTTTTTCAGATTCTCCATCTTTCAGTTTCTATGCTGAAATCTGGGTACTTTTTCAGAATTATCTTCCAGTTAACTAAATCTCTCACCTGTGTCTAGTTTACTTTTTAATCTAGTGTGAGTATGAAAGATCCCTGCTTATGATGGAGAATGGTTGGAAGAAAGGCAGGCAGGGACAGGGGCCCCGGTCCTAATGGAAAACTACCCTTCAAAGCAAAAAGACCCCATTCTGTTACTCTAGGTTTTACCAAGTGCCCGAGCTTTAAGTCTTCCTACTGGGAGGACTTTACAAGTTTTATGTGACAGGAAGGGAATGGCCTTGGATGTCCTAACCCAGGTCCTGGGCCAGCTCCACAGCAAGTGAGATATTTAAACAAGGAGCTTCATCTGGTGGCCCAAGGCTGGCAGGCACATGTTAGAGCCATGGCGGCCATGCCCTTTTGACCCCCGAAGCTAAGAACTTCCACCCTGAACCACGTGAACAACTAACTATCTGATAGGTAGCTGAGCGTGTAGACAAAAACCTGATTATGTGACTGGCACAGGGAGGGTTAATCATATTAAAACATCCCACACCAAAAAGCCCATAAAAATGTCTATATTTAACCTCCAAATCAGCGACCCCCTCGGGCCCCCCTCCTTCTTGAGGAGCTTTGTACTATTGCCTAATAAACCACTCTACTATCGCTCAATAAACCTTGCTTTGCTGCCTGCCACCCTTTGGTCCACCTCTTCATTCTTCCAGCTGGCATAACCAAGAACTGCAGGCACTGAAGGAAAAGAAATCCTGCAACACTTATATTTTGCATTTTTAAACTTTTTTTGTTACTGTTTTTGTATCAATTTCAATCATCCCCTACTGTTCATTTATGTTTAAAATTTGGTCTTCATTTAATTTGATTATACTGAAACCATGTCTTATGTAGTTATTTTACATTCAGAATTTGATCCGTTCCCATACTTGGAGTCTCGAGGCATAAATCTGGTATTTGTTGCTTCTGCTGGCGATTTTTTCCAAAATGGTGAGTTCCCATTTGACTAAAGTGAGCGTGTGGGAATCCGGAGTCCCTGTATTGGAGCTTTTTCCTTCAAGAGACCTTTTGAGTTTATTAGCTACCAGAAGCAGGTGAAATCACTTTAGCTGTATTTGAGGGTCTTGGGTTAAATGGATACCCTGAGGTTGCAGGACTTCATCCTGCAGCCACCCAATCA
This sequence comes from Taxidea taxus jeffersonii, assembly GCA_003697995.1. Classification (NCBI taxonomy): domain Eukaryota; kingdom Metazoa; phylum Chordata; class Mammalia; order Carnivora; family Mustelidae; genus Taxidea; species Taxidea taxus. The sequence goes on from RCUC01140634.1 coordinate 25,225, forward strand.
GAGTGATGTTATCTACAACTGCCCAAGGGGAAAGTACAAATTTCCTTTGTTTTCTCCTCAACAATTAGCTCTCAGTTCACTAGCCCTTTTAATAGTTGATTTTCCTTGGTTGGCAGTCTATTGTTTGGAATAACTTCCTCCCAGTATAAAGTACAGGTCCACTTCCTCTTCCTTGCAGTATAAGGCCTTGTTTTGTTTTGTCTTTTTTTGGTGATGTGAGCTTTCTCCATTCTTAGTTTAAGAGAGGCTACTTTACCTTTCCTCCAGAGGGAAGAAAGGAGTCCTGGTGACAGAGCAATGACCCATGTAGAGAGCTCATTCCTGGTAGGAGCTCCTGTTCTCCCCCAAGGAAAACAAGGGTGTGTTGTTTTTGTTACCATTTCTGTGAATGTGTCAAACAGGAGAGAGAAATTAAGCCAAGAGTCACCACTAGTGATATCCGGATGTTCCTTTCAGATGTCTGTTTGTTGTGATAAGAATGCATACAAATTACCAAGGATGAAAATCTATCCCAGACTACAGGCACAGGTTGAAAGAATTAGCGACACTGACACAATGGCCATCTCTGGATGGACTGACTTAATGGATGTAAGGGACGGGTTGGTTGCCAAGTATATTTAGGATTGTTGGCTTATGTCATATGGATCCTCTTGATTTAGCTGTTCATTTCTTTAATCTATCTTATTCTGTTGCAATGAGCCCTAATACTGTTAAATCCTCCTGGCTACTGTCAGTTGCTACCTCTATCACATATCCTGGTTCTATAATGAGGTCAGAGAAATGGAAATATTTGTGCCATCAGAGGCTTTTACTGGGGACACTCTTATAACTCTTTTTTCTCCCTCCATATCTACAGCATTCAATGAGTTTTGTTGAGTTCTTTTTATTTTATTTCATTTATTTATTTGACAGAGAGAGAGAGAGAGATCACAAGTAGGCAGCGACAGGGGAGGGAACAGGCTCCCTGCTGAGCAGAGAGCGAGGTGCAGGGCTCTACCCCAGGACCCTGAGATCATGACCTGAGTCGAAGGCAGAGGTTTAACCCACTGAACCACCCACGTACCCCAGTTTGGTTGAGTTCTTACTGTAATAGTAACAGCTAACATTAATAGAGTCCTATTCCCGGGCTGATACTATGAGCGCGGATTCAGTGGTGAACTAGTCAGGCATGGTCCTTCCATGTGCTCACTGAGCTTAAAGTCGTCTCTTGCTTTTTTTTTTAAAGATTTTTATTTTTTATTTATTTATTTTTAAAAATTTATTTGACAGACAGAGATCACAAGTAGGCAGAGAGGCAGGCAGAGAGAAGCAGGCTCCCCGCTGAGCAGAGAACCCAATTCGGGGCTTGATCCCAGGACCCTGGGATCATGACCTGAGCCAAAGGCAGAGGCTTTTTTTTTTTTTTAAAGATTTTATTTATTTGAGAGAGAGAGAGACAGAGTGAGACAGCATGAGAGGGGAGGTCAGAGGGAAAAGCAGACTCCCCATGGAGCTGGGAGCCCAATGCGGGACTCGATCCCAGGACTCCGGGATCGTGACCTGAGCCGAAGGCAGTTGCTTAACCCACTGAGCCACCCAGGTGCCCCTCGTCTCTTCCTTTTTACAATCTCTCCCCTATTTGACTTCGTTAGGGTTTGTCCCAATCTTACTGTAAAATACTTATTGCCTTCTTTCAGAAGTCAGACTAACCCTGAACTGAGAGGTGGGAGAAAAGGTAGTATTACAAATAGGACATTTTTTTCATGAATGTCCATGAAGCCTAAATAGAGTGGATGTCTGCTGGGTTGCCCTGACCAGTCTACTCCCAAACCACTCCCAGATGTTCTGGCAACTGTCTATTGTCGTCCACCCCGTTCAAATAAAAGTATTCATTTTTATACAAATATAGTGATTCAGAAGTGGGTACCAGGCTCGGGCAGTTTCTGGAAGCTTGGAATTGGGACCAAGAGATTATAATCTTATTGTAGAGAGGACGAGAAGTAAATCTTAGAGAAAGGGTTTGTGTCTGTGCAATGAGAAGCAGAGAAAGCCGCTGTGTGGTGAAAAAGACAAGTTGATAGCCAGGAAAGGGCAAAGAGATGAGAAACACTGAGATTCCCCAGGAATTGGGGGTCCCTAATTCCATTTTATTCTCATAGCCTAGCCTCTTCCTTGCTCTTGTGGTCCATGGGTCCCTCCTATGTCCTTGTAATATATTCTTCCTTGCTTAAACCTGTTCAGGTAGATATCTATGAATTTTGCACTATGACACAACACTGGAAAAGGTAAGTATTACTACAGGAAATGTTTCCCTGCTTGTTAAAGGGAGAAAAGGAAGATTAGAACTGGAAACATTTGCGTCTGGATCAACTCCGCACTGTCTAAAAACCATCCCCAGGCTGGGTGACTTTGGCAAAAGGCACTATGCTTCATGGATCGGTTGGACTTTTGCGACTCTACCTTTTCTGCTTGACTCCATGTGCCCACCACGTGAATCCCCATTCAGAGAGAACGGGGAGAAGTAAAGTAGGGAATCATTCGCCATATATTAAATAACAGATTATATATACAACATTGGGTTTATTATACTGATGTCATCTTACTCCTGAATTTGAACCAGCAGTAGTATAAGTATCTTGGAGAGTAATTTCCCTCAGTACTCCCCCATGACCTGGAGCACCAGAAAAAATCATTCAGGGATTACTGCCACTATTTTTTCCCATGCATTGTTTTAGCTATTCTAAACAGGAACCCTACTCCCATCTTTGGCCAAGGCAATTGGTTTATCCTAACAGCTCACAAGCTTATTTCTTGTAAATGAGGATTGTAGGACATATCTGTATTATGGGCTTTCTAGAAAGCTCTTGACATAAAGTCTACACTGTTAACTCATCTGTTCAACAGATAGTTACTGAGTGATTACTACATACATGTCAGGTCTGTTCTGTGTGCAGAGGAATCTTGCTTTTTTATTTGAAAAGAAAGGAAATAAACAAGAGAAGTAAAATGGGTAGTATTTACAAGTAGTGCCAAGGAGAAAATAAAACAGAGGAAAGAGAGGGAGTATCGGGGTGGGGGGATCACAATTCTAGGCCTGAAAGTGCCCCCCAAAATTGAATTTTGAGTGAGTATGTGGAGAAGGTGAGGGAGCAGGCCACGCACGTATTTGGTATTTGAAGGAGAGCTTGCCAGGGAGCAGGAGTTGCAAAGCTGGTAGAAGCTTTCTCAGTATGTCTGGAGGACAACAAAGGCAGACCTGGCTGAAGATGAACGTGTTGAGAAGAAAGTAAATAGAGATGAGGTTAGAGAATAACGAGGGTCAGATCACAGGAGGTCACTGTAAATACTCGGGCTTTTTATGAGGAACAAGAAGGAAGCCTTTGCAGGGTTACAGGCACAGGAATGACATGATCTGATGTGTTTTTAACAAGAATGCTACAGTGTGTGCTTGAGAAAAAATTAAAGGCAAATAAGGAAAGAAGCAGGAGGACAAGTTAGGAGGCTTTTGCCATTATCTGCATGAGGAATGATGGTGGCTTGATCTAGGGAGGCGATGTGGGAATGGTGAGAAGTGATCAGATTCTCGATGTATTTCCAGGAAAGAGCAGCAGGATTTGCTATTGGACCGGACTGGGGTGAGAAAGAAAAAGAGAAAGGACAATAAAACATCAAGAACTTGGGGCTGACTCACTGGAAGTAGGGAGACACCATTTCTTGACATGGGGAAGACGTCAATAAGAGTATATTAGAGCGGGATGCTTGTTAGACATCAAAGCAAATGTGTCCCAGGCACAGATGGACAAGTGTGTGCAACTGAATGCAGAGGTCTAAACTAGAGGTAGTAATTTGGGAGCCGCTAACATATGACAGCATTCAAAGTGATGGGAAGAAATCGCAAGGGAGTGAGAGCAAATAACAAAAGAGAAGGCCATATTAAAGATTCATTTATTCATTTGAGAAAGAGAGAGATACTGTGTTCATGAGTGGGGGGAGCGTGGGAGGGGCAAAAGGAGAGGGAGAGAGAGAATTTCATGCTGGTTCCCCACTGAGTGCAGAGATCATGACCTGAGCCAAAATCAAGAGTTGGAGTGTTTTTTTTTCTCTCTCTCCCTCTGGTTAAGATTTCACTTCTTTATTTGACAGAGAGAGACAGAGAGATAGTGCAAGCAGGGGGAGCACCAAGCATAGGGACAGGGAGAAGCAGGCTTCCCTCTGAGCAAGGAGCCTGTCATGAGTTTCAATCCCAGAGTCCAGGATCAGGACCTGAGCCGAAGGCAAGTGCTTAACTGACTGAGCCATCCAGGCACCCCGAGAGTTGGAGTCTTTTTTTTTTTTAAGATTTTATTTATTTATTTGACAGAGATCACAAGTAGGCAGAGAGGCAGGCAGAGAGAGAGGAGGAAGCAGGCTCCCTGCTGAGCAGAGAGCCCAATGCAGGACGCGATCCCAGGACCCCGAGATCATGACCCGAGCCAAAGGCAGAGGCTTAACCCACTGAGCCACCCAGGTGCCCGAGAGTTGGAGTCTTTTTTTTTTTTTTAACACTTTATTTTTTTTTTCTTTAGAGATTTTATTTATTTATTTGTTATAGAGAGAGAGAGAGCGAGCACAGGTAGACAGAGCGGCAGGCAGAGGCAGAGGGAGAAGCAGGCTCCCTGCCAAGCAAGGAGCCCGATGTGGGACTCGATCCCAGGATGCTGGGATCATGACCTGAGCCGAAGGCAGCTGCTTAACCAACTGAGCCACCCAGGCGTCCCCCGAGAGTTGGAGTCTTAACTGACTGCACCAACCAGGTGTCCTAAGGAGGCTTTATTGAGAGGTCATGGAAATGAGGACAAACCAGCAAAAAGACTGAGAGGAAAGAAAAACTAAGGTATAGGAGTAAAACCAGGGAAGTCAAGGGAAGAAAATGTTTCAAGGAGAAGGTGCTCAGCAGTGCGAAGTCGTGGGGAGCTTCCCCAAGAACAGTTTTGGTGGGGTAGTGGGGGCAAACATTTAATTTAAGGGGATTAATGAGAGAACAAGAGGAGCAGAATTGAACGCA
>RCUC01140635.1:0-87360 GCA_003697995.1 Taxidea taxus jeffersonii
ACCTACATCAAATGATTTTATTCCTATTTTTTGCATAGTTTCATGGTTTCAGGTCTTACATTTAACTGTTTAATCCATTTCAAGTCAATTGTTTTGAGTGGTATATAATATGGGTTCAGTTTCATTCTGTTACATTTGAATATCCAATTATCCCAGCACCATCTATTGAAAAGACTGTCTTTTCTCCATTGTGCATTCTTGGCTTCCTTGTTAAATATTAGTTGACCATATAAATGAACCACATAATTAATCTGAAAGCAGAGTCCCCCAGGTTTCAGGAGAAATGCAATGCTAAGCAGCTTAAGGGGAAAGTGTTCACAACCCCGGGTACATGGGATTTTCCAGAATCCAGCATGTTAGATTTCCATAGGGGAACATAGCCCAGGTGAAGATGAGAGCCCATAAAAACCCTTAACACGCCAAATAAAGAAAGTGGGTCATGATAGAAGGGAGTAAATATCATAAACACCAGAATTAACCCTCCTGGCATTGAACATTATAAAGTAATTATATTTGAAGTGAGTATAAGATAAAAGAAAGAATAAATATCCTCATGAATAAATTGGGCAGTATTTTAGAAATATGTTGATTTAAAACAAGACCAAGCTGAATTAAAAGAAATAAAAAATGTACTCAGTGAAATTGAGACAAGATGCCTGGAAGATAGAGCTGAGGAAATCATGAGAATGCAACACAGTACTGAACACATTTTTACCAACATGCAATTAAATGAGAAATCAAAACCAAGACAAAACCAGAAACAAATGGAGAGTGTTTCTAAATTTCATGTATGGATATTTAAAACAGCCATAAATAATTTTGGATCCACAACATAATGGACATTATAAAGTCTTCAGAAGTAAACAAAAAGCACAAATCTTTTGAGCTGCAGCAAAATTTCCTTTGAAAGAAATAGGTTGTCTTGTTACAAAAGAAGATTAAAAATGAATGACCTCATACAGCCTTTTCAGTTATGGAGTGAGTAAGTCACAGGGATAAAAGGTACAACATAGGGAACATAGTCAATGATGTTGTAATAATGCTGCATGGTGACACATGGTAGCTACACTTTTGATGAGCATAGCATAATGTATAGAGATGTCCAATCACTATGTTGTATACCTGAAACTAATATAATATGCTGTGTCAACTATGCTTCAATAAAGTTTTTTAAAAAGTTAAAAAAAAGTGACCTCATTGTTCAAGAAAATAGGGGAAAAACATAAACTTGAAGAAAGGTGGAGGAAAGAAATAAAAAAAGCAGAAAATAATTTTCAAAATCTCAGAAACGACAAATAGCACCGATAAAATAAAAAACTAGCTCTGCAAAAGAATTAATAAAGTAGACAGGCTTCTGGCAAGAAAACAAATGGGAGAAACTATATTAATTAATGTATATGTATGTATATAAAAGTTTTATATTATGTAATGTACATACAACATACATATTTAGATCTCTGTGTGAAACATATACATTTATATAAACCTGAGTGTAAAATCTTAAGTTAAATATTTACCAACTGAGTTTAGGAATGGTGCCAATATGTTACGAAAAAGTTGGCTCTATTCCAGTAACCTGCATGGCCTAACATTAGAAAAGCTTGTTGAAGACATTATATGACCAGATGAAAAGCCATCTCTATATATCTGTAGGACTAGAATGTGCTGATTAAACACCCATCACTTCTGTCATACCCCAGTTGACAACTCACCTGTGTCCCACTCATTTCTAAGTTCCTCTGTTGAGAAGATGTAGGAAAAGGGAATGAATTTCATGACAACCTTCCGGGATTATTTGACAAAAGGAGAACATGTATTTTAGGACAATCTACTGGAGGCTCCTAACTCCTGACATCTTGTAGCTAGAGAGAGAAAGATGAGAAGCTCTAGGTTCAAGGAGAACATTTAATGTAATGTCCTGTACTGTATTTTTGGAGATCTATAGAATCTATCTCCCATGATGAGTAGGCCATTATGCTGTAGGAATAAAAGCCAGTGGTGAGAAAATTTAGAATTCTGTCTGTAGCATTTAGAACAACATTGTGTCTCATTTGATTGATAGGAAGGACAGTTTAGGTATTGAGTTACTAGAACACATCAAACAGAGCATTCTCTTAAATAACTGTCTCAAAAGGTGCTGCAACCATCTGGATCAAATTAACCATGTACTGATGTCAAAGAAAAAAAAAATCTTAGAAAACTAAGAATTGAGGTAGAGAAAGTCTTAGTTAACAATAATGAAAGAAAAATCAAAAGAATATGAAGTAAATATCAGAATAGAAGTAAAGTTGTCTTTATTCATAGACAATATGATTACCTACCTAGAAAGTTCAAGAAAATTATATATGAACACGTAAGAAGATTTAGAAATCATGTTGGGTTTAAGATTAGTATATAAAGATCAGCTATATTCCTATATCCTAGCAACTATTAATTAGAACATACAATACATCAGAAGAAAAAATCATCAAGTTATGGGGATAAATCCAACAAAATGAAAGCATATATTTACATATATATTTACACATATTTACAATATATTTACATATATTTGCAGAGTTTGCACAAATAGAAAATGGTTACAAATTACAACCAGGCTTGGCAAGATAACGTTCCCCTCCACCACCGACCAAGGCAGGAGGTCTGACTGCTTCATATTTGCATATGCATTAAAAGGTCTGCCTTCCTAGAGACCTAGATGAAGTTTTTAAAAACTGGCTAAATATCATAAATTCATTGACATAAGCTGTACAAGTAATCAATTCCAATTAGTGATTTCATGTCTTGCTCCCTGAAGAAAGATTTTGAAGGAAAAGAAACTCTCCCAGCTATTGAAAAACAGAAAATTGTGCTTAAATATATAGGGAGCAATATCATATTCATGATTAGATAACTTAATAATTATCTTAATCTAAATAATTCATTTTCATTTTAATAAAATACCAACAAATTGTTATGTCCATCTTCCTCTGTTTTCCTCCCTTTTTCCTTCTCTCTTTCCTTCCTTCTTTCCTTCTTTGTTTTCATGGAATTTGGGCAATTCTCAAATCCATGTGAAATAATAGAAGACCAAGAAAAGCCAAGACAATATTGGAAAACATTTGGGAACAATCATCCTGTTTAACAATATGCATTATAAAGCTATAGACCCAGCTGAAGTAAAATAGAACAAGGCAAAATAAAGGACCCCAAAATAAATCTAGGAATATGAAAGAGTGCCATCACACATGAGTGATTGTGGACATATTTTTAATGATCAGATAACTGACTGGCAATATTGAAGAAAATAAAATCTGATCTTACTTAATGAAAATAAACTCTAGTTCTGTGAAATGTGAAAATATGAAAAATAAAACTTTAGAAGTGTTAGAAGAAAATATAAGTGGATGCCTTTTATTTCACAGCAAAGAAAGATATCTTAACCAAGAGGCAATGATTTAAAAATTTAATCATATTAATATTTAAAATTTCCATAAAATAAAATATACTATATTGGAATTAAAATAGAAGGCTTGAGAGAAAATGCTTGCATTCCATACAGATAAAATTTTTAAAAAGTTAAGATTAAGCTAATACAATTCATACAGCAGGTGAGATATTAGCATCCAGATTAACAAAGACAGAAACTCCCATACATAAGTGACTAAGAGGCATGAACAGCAATCAAAAAAAGAAAGCCAAATGTGGGCATTAAAAAATTATGTTTTAGTTTTGATAGTAATTGATAAAACGGGTAGAGCAGAGGGAAAAATGAGAAAGGGAAATGGGGATGATGGGAAAGAAATATTCCAGTAACTACCATTATGAACTAGATTAATTAGTTGAAGTGAGCCTAGCACAACTGGCTAATGGTTAATTGGAAAAAAAAAAAAAATTAAGGAGGTTAGTTGCGTGAATGAGTAGATGTCGTGGGATGACAGGAGCAGCAGTCTGTATTTGGCCTGTAGTGAAGTCTTATGGTTAAAGATTTCAGAGGTTGGGGGACTCATGATAACTAAGCTCAGAGTTTGTCCTTGAGGATGGGAAGCAGAGGAGAGAGAAGACCTTTAGATTTGAGAAGGTCAAGTGGTTGTGAATGGAACCACCAAACACTGAGCTTCCTAGAATAGGAGATAGGTTAGGCATGAAGAAAGCAGTGCTTAAAATTTTATCATCTTATGTAATCTAAAACAATTCTGTTACACTGATAGATGAAAAACAAAAACAAAAAACAAAAAATTAACATGAACTGGAAAATCTTTCAGATTAAATTTAACAAGTACTTTTTTCCTCATGCATTGACCTCCACATTAATATAACTAGGAAATCTAATTGAGATGAATAATTATTCTACTTGCCTCAAGGATAAAAAGAAAAGGAAAATTATCAGCCTCTTTATTGGAATGCAATGGAATGTTGCTAGTTTCGCAGCTCTCACCATAAGGTGAGTGGTTCTTCACATATTTTCTTCTTGTCCTTTACAAACTGCTTGATTACTAATTGATCTTGTACTGTGTTCCAGTTCTGTTTCCTTTGAAGAAAAATACCTCCAGGAAAAACATGGCTTTTCTTCCCCTCTCACATATCCTGCTGGTGATAAGATGAAGTAGTTCCCCAAGTTTCGGTTTCCTCCTGTACCTTTTGCATGCTTGTTCTCAACTACTGAGACTTAAAATCAATTCTAAATCATTCTGTGTGGCCCTATGAGCTCATGCAGGCTGAATGCTGAGTATTTAGAGGCTGTAATAATTGATGGGTCTTCCAGTTCTCCTTGAAGATACACTGCCTGTCTTTCTCCACAAGTGATTATGTGTCACCTTACTTAGTTAGTATGTCCTGACAACTGACAAACAATGATATGCTTAGTGGAACTTTAAACAGAGCATGGAAGCTTCTGAAAACACAGTTTATCACTGACAGTGGCAGTGCTTAAAAGTCCTAAGTACCTCACATACTAGTGGATGTGAGAGTCCCTGACTGAAACTCAGGGTAGCTGTGTTCCCATCCTCGCTTGCCTCCAACCAGCACTATACCCATGGACAATGCACTGAGAGTCCTCATGCTTTCATCTCTTCACCTATAAAAGATTCTTTTTTTCCCCATCTATTAAAGATTCTCAAAAGTCTCAATCAAACATGATAGGATGATTTGGATTGCATCAGTGTATGTTTAAGAAGTTAAGGAAATAAAAAAAAAGAAGTTAAGGAAATCAATACAAGTTCAATGCACACAAAAATATTTACAAGCTGCAAAAAAAAAAAAAAATGACCCACTCATTTTAAATCAACTGGTGCATTACAGTATTATGTCTTTTCTTTAGCATCTCCAATTTGCTTGTTCTTTAATTTTAAACATGTTTTCAGAGTTGGAGCAGGATAGCCGAGCAGGCTGCAGCAGTTTCAAAAAAGACACAGTGTTTTAAAATGTAACATAATTACCTGTAAGCTGACCACACCATTTTGTGATATGTAAAATATATTAGAGACATTTACAAGGAATTACTATTTTAACTTCCTTCATTATTTTAGATTAATTGCATATTATTCTCCAGCAGTAACACACGTGATCATTTTCAAAGCAGAATTAAAGTTTTAAAATAACAAGACCAACATATTAAAATAGAACTGCATTCATACAGAACTTAGTTTGTAAGTGTCTAATCCTTATTATTACTATTTTAAAGGAAATCTTAGCCCTCTCTTCTACAAAACCAAAAATAGTGAGTTCACTAGTAGAGTTTTATGTAATATTATTTGAACTTATTACAATGAACCCGTTTCTCAAATTAAGTGTGTGTGTGTGTGTGTGTGTGTGTGTGTGTGTGTGTGTGTAGTCCCAAAGAGCTGTAGATATTTCAGGGATCATATAAATTAGGAGATTTGGATTATGTTCTTAGTTACTTGATAAGATTTCCAAACATGAGAATTCTCAGTGGCCTTCCTTAATAGAAATATCAGTGTACACTGAAGAGAGAATAAGGGGCATTCCTTGGGTTCATTTTTTAATATTGAATCAGACAGGGAGAAGCATAAAGAAAATAGCTGAAATTTTCAAACTGCTTGTTTTTCTAGAATTTTACACTTGAGACAGACTGTGCTTTGAATCTTGAAATATGAAAAAAATGAATCATTTCGTCCCCCAAAGACCTCTCTTTGCTTTCTTTTTCTTTTTCCAATTTATAAGTGATTTAGATTACTAAGATTGGAATCTGATATGCAGACCAGTTACTACCTTAACACATGCCACTGGTTGAAGTCATTCATTTTATATAACTTCAGGATTCACACTTTGTCTCATCTTTCTTGAATATTATAAAAAAATAATAATTCAAAATACTTTTTGAACCTACTTGGTATTTAAAAAAAAGTCCCAGGGTTCCTGGGTGGTTCAGTGGTTAAACGTCTGCCTTCAGCTCAGGTCATGATCCCAGGGTCCTGGATAGAGCCCAGCATAGGGCTCCCTGCTCACCAGAGAGTCTACTACTCCTCTCCCTTCTGCCTCTCTCCCCAAACTCACTGGTGCATCAGCACTCATGCGCTGTCTCAAATAAATAAAATCTTTTTTAAAAAGAAAAAGAAAAAAATTCCAATGTATCTGCAATCAGAACCCAACACTGAATTAAATAATAAGCATTTTTTTTTTAAAAAAAGAGACAACAAAAATCAAGTTGGTTTTCCAGGTTATTTATTTATTTTTTTTGAAATGCGGTATTCTAAAATGAATAGAAATATTGTTTGAATTATTTAGTTAGAATGTTAAGGTCAAAATATAATAAAAATATTTCAGAATAACAAAGAAAAGAAAACCCTGACAGTGATCAGAACACACAGTGAGCAAAAACATATACTTTGTATCCCCCATAGAGTCTTGATTCTTCTCCACACTGAGAAAATTTGTCATATGAATTAAATCATCACCTGCTTTTTCATTATGTTAATACACATCCAGAGGTGAGGAATAAAGGGGGGAGGTGAGTAAAATCTCATTTTCCTGGAGAATTATCTTTCAATCACTTCATGCAAAAAAGACTAGCTGAAAAACACTAGCTGAAAGTTTTTGCAGATCTGACACAGGAAGTTTTTCTTCCCTCTTCTGTAACTCTGTATCTTCAGTTCAGAATTCCTCTGCTTTAGTTCTGGTTTGCATATTGAATGTCAATGTAAGAAGGTTTTTGGATGAAAGATTGATTCAAAAGCTTTTTTTTTTTTTTAAGATTTTTTAAGTTTATTTGACAGACAAAGATCACAAGTAGGCAGAGAGGCAGGCAGAGAGAGGAGGAAGCAGGCTCCCTGCAGAGCAGAGAGCCCAATGTGGGGCTCAATCCCAGGACCCTAGGATCATAACCTGAGCTGAAAGCAGAGGCTTTAACCCACTGAGCCACCCAGGTGCCTCTGATTCAATAGCTTAAAGAACTTTGAGATGTAATCATATTATTGCAAAAGTCCAGGAACATGGAAGAGGTAAGGGATATGTGGATAGAGGTTAGTAAAAGATGTCTCCATTGTAAGTCATCTAAGCACACCTTTTGAACTGCTCATTTACATCAGAGAATTTTGGTCAGTTTCTGCCTCCAGAGAGTGTGATTTCTCTCCAGTTAAACAACACACAGTAAACCTGCTTGTCTACAGTGGTTACCCTGGGGAGGCACTCTTCCATGGGAGCAAAATATATCGCTATGAATCCAAGGTGAAATATTGAGATAATTATGCCCCTCTGCTTTTAGAATCTAAGTTTATTCAAATACTCTCTATGGCTCTTCGCTTCAATGGTATAGTCACACTCTCAGGGATCACAAACAGAAAGTGTACATTACAAGCATTTTTTTTTTCAAAAATGTGATTAATTTTGAAACATGTACATTTATTTTTGCCAGCAAATTTTGACTCAGCTAGTTCTTGGCACTTACCTCCAGGATTTTGGCAGATAATATTATTTTTATCAAAAGAAGAAAAATTTCCATTTTCTGGCCATGCGTATTTTGAAAATTAAAGACTTAATTGTTTACCATCTAATGTAAAGACTCATTTTCCCTATTAGGATTTCCATCGAATGGGGTCAGTGATGGACACTGACTATCTTTTAACTCTATGGTAATACCATAGAGATTTTAGGAAAGCCCACATAAAATCTGGCTTCTTATATGTTTTCATTTTTCTAACTTTTTTTTTTTTTTTGGTCTGGCTTCTTTCTAATTTGTCATGATGCATATATTTGTGCTATAATACCATCTTCTATTTTTTAAAAATGGAAAGACTTTAAAGCCACGTTTTTAACATAACAATTGTCCTAATTGACCCGAATGTAGAAATGTATCCAGTGATGCTATGCATAATAGATTTTGACTTAATCAAAAGAGGCAGTTATTTTTTGCTCACAAAGTGTAAGTCCCGAATTAGGTAGTCTGGGTATTATGTGGTGGTTCCATGGTGTCACTGGATATTCAATCCCTTTCCAGTTCTCAGCTCCAACATCTTGTCTCGTGCTCTAAAGAACAATGCTGTTGCTGGGGGTTCATATGCTTCAAGCAAGAAGAGCATAGGAAAAGGGGAAAAGGCAGTCAGTGCCAGCTAATCTGCTCTGGCTGAGAGTCTACCTAGCCGCAACACTCTCTCTCCCCTAGTGACTTCTGATCATATCTCTTTAGCCAGAACTGTGTCCTCTGGCAATCCCCAAGTTGTAAAGGAGTCCAGAGAATATAAATATTTGGGTGAGCATTATGCTGTCATAAGGAAAATCAAGGAATATGAGAGTTTCATTAGGCAACTAGCAGTCTTTGACACATCCAGAACACTAAATTAATTTAGAACTAGCAGTCAATAGAGTCTAATGCATCTTCATATACATTTTATCTTTTGGAACAAAAATCTAAGTAAAGAGACAGTGATGATAACAGTCTTGCAGTCATGGAATAGCCTCTTGCTGATGAAGAAATTAAGTGTCAAGTGGGAAAATAAGCCAACAACACATCTAGCCACATACTGTCTCCTGGACCATTGGCACCTTCCAATTAACAAGATTGCTCTGTACCTTTGATGCACCCGAGATGGCAAAGCAACTGACTGAAATGTGAAACTGACCCCTGCAGGTTATGTTGACCTAAATTTCTGATTGTTTCACCAAATTAAACTTCTTGACTTTGTTGCAGAGTTGGTTTTCATTTGTTCTAATTTTTTTTGGGGGGGGTAGCTTCTTTGAATTATTATTTCCATTAGAATGTTAAAGGTGTATTTCCTGAGGAAGCATCATAATATTCCCAGGAAGTAAACATTGTATTTCAATCAGGTAACTGGTTCCTGGTGAGACTCGTATGAAGGAAGCACAGACCTCTATTTTCTCTCATGTATTCGCTTATAACTGGATTGGCAAGCACTCCCAGAAGTATTTCCCAGAAGTTGTCATTTCACTGAGAATCTTTTTTTTTAAAGATTTTATTTATTTATTTGACAGAGAGACACACAATGGGAGAGGGGGCACAAGCAGGGGGAGTGGGAAAGGGAGAAGCAGGCTTCCTGTTGATCAGACAGCCTGATGCAAGGCTCGATCCTAGAACCCTGGGATCATGACCTGAGCCGAAGGCAGATGCTTAACAACTGAGCTACCCAGGAAGCCCTCAACAGAAAGTCTTAATCACTCTTGTTCATTAGATCTCAATATTTCTTTGATTTAGCTAGAAAAAAATTTTAGTTTCCATTAGAAAATCGCATTTCCAATTATAGCTTAAATTTACCTAACTGTCCAGGACTACTGAATGCTTTCAAGACATATTATATAAAGTAGATAAATGAAAACTTTACAGGACATTTTTTCCAAATTAGTGTGTTTGATATTCACACAAATTAGTTTAAACTTATTTCATCAAATTGTTTTATAAAATATTGATTTAGATTTTGTTGTGTTCATCACCTCATAAACTGTTCAGTATTTCCTACATCTTAATTAATATAAGCTTATTTATATTGTAAATGAAAAAAAAATTTCCATGTGTAAGATGGTACAGTTTTCAAATTCTTTTGGGGAAATGGAGCAAAAAGAGTGAAAACACTGAGCAGTATGGTGCCAGGTGAGCTGCTCATTCTCTCTGCCTATTTCCTCATCGATCATGCCTCCTTCCCAGGGTGTGATGAGACAGAATTGTGAGGCAGCATGCTCAGCAGAGGGACTGGCTCAAAAAAAGTTCCTGGTGGCCATTAACTTCCTTACTCTTCCTACATAGCCCTCCATAATTTGTCCCAGGTTTCTGACCCCACCTATACTTTCTTCCTTACTCCACTCTTTGCTTTAACCTAACCAAATTCTTGATGCCTTGTTGACATGCCAAGCTTATTGTCAATGTTACTTCCCATCTCTTCAATCCTTATTGTCCTCTCTATGTATGCAGAACACATGCATCTCTTGCGGCCCTTGCAAGCACTGCTTCCTCTAAATCCCCTCTCTGTGCCGCATTAACCCATTTTACCCTTCTCTGCACTCCACTACTCCAAATGTCTTGTCCACTTATTTTCACACTTAAATTTGGTCATGAGTTACATAGAGCTTTGAGCTCAGCAAATGTTACCTGATGCAATGTAGAGGGGAAAACCCATGACACAACACAGTCCCTCTGCATCACCTACCATAAAAAATATTTATACGTGTGAATAATGATTTTCTTCAAGGCTTAGAAATAAATAGTTACCCTGCTGTGATAAAAGAAGAGGAAACAAGTAGGGCCAATTCCAACATGGGGGGAGGAGGTCCCTCTCTCCACATCACCAAGCAATTAGACACCTGCAGGTGTCGGAGAATTCAGCTAAACTTTGGCACTATCCATTCAGAGACACCATCAGATTCCACAGGTTAAGGATTTGGTCATGCAGTACCACCTCCAATCCCTCATTTTGGAGGCCAGTCTCAAACCCCAGGCTGTTACCTGTGTTTCCAACCACTGGCACAGAAGGAGGTTCCAGTGACTTCCTCAGGTTCTTTTAATGTGCTGAAATGGCTCACAGAATTTGGGGAAACACTTAGGTTCCCCAGTTTATTAGAGGACATGATAAATGATACAAATCAACAGTCAGAGAAAGGCATATATAGAGTGAGGTAGGGTGAAAAGAAATGAAGCTTTCATGCCCTCTCCAGGAGTACCACACTTCTGGCATTGCCATTGGGTTCACCAACTCAGAAGTTCTGAGAACATGGTCCTTTTAGGTTTTCATGGAGGCTTCATTACAGAGCCATGATTGACTAAGCAATTGGCTGTCGGCTAATGCAATCTGTAGCCCTTCCTCCCCCCAGAGGTTTGGGGAACTCTAATCCACATGGTTGGTTGAACTTCCTGGCAACAACCTCAAGCCATTGGTGGGTAGGGTGTCCAGAAGTCACCTTAATTAACATGACAAAAGACACCTTTACCGCCTTCCTTAAAGGAAAGTCCACGAGTTTTAGCAATTGTGAGTGAGGAACTGGATGAAGACCAAATACATATAAGAAATATATTTTGGTCATCTGCATAACCAAATATATATTTTTTATAAATCACAATATAACAGGCCATGTACTCCCCTGCTAAGTGATTGTCCCCAGAGCTGTGTTGGACTGAGTGAATCTGCTGCATGGGAAATTAAAAATTTGAAAAATAACCCAGGGAATTCCAGTTTTTTGTTCCATGTAGGGAGTTTGGAAGTCATTACTCTGTCCCAGTAAAAAGTTGAATAAACTGAAAACAAATATTTCTTAGATCTGTAAGAGAAGTGAAGTCACAGAGCAAAAGGCTGCTCCCAAATATTAGAGAGAGCAAGAAGCAAAAACAGATTTGCAACTCATCAGAGCAGACACACAGGAGCCAAAATCTCTCCAGGAACTGAAGCAGCAGGGTGGGAAAAACCAAACCTACTTGAGGAGTTACTGGAGGCTCAGAGTGGACAAGTCTGAGGGCTAAAAACTCCCAAAGGACCCAGTTGTGGGTGGGGGGGTGAAGGAAGGGGAAATTTTGTGAGTTTGACCTCTAGGACCTGACCAGGTTCCTACAGTAGGTATGAGGAAAAAAATTTCATGCTCTGGCCAGAAGGAGGGAAAAGCGGAACCATTTTTGAAATATACCAGAGCACTCTGTTCTCCCTAACAAGCCATTGGTGGCTAACAAGATCAACCTGAAGGAAAAACTACTTAACCAGAGCCTGCCTATTGGGTTTGCATCAGAGCTTAACTGACTTGGCAGAAAGGAAAAGTGATCAACTCCAGCCAGTTCTAGCCATCCTGTCCCACCTAAAGGGAGAAGGAGCATAACTGAAAAATACTTGTGAAATGTACCCAATTAAAAAAATGTGCCAAAGACCTTAACAGACACCTCATGGAAGAAGATACACAGATGACAAATAAGCATATGAAAATATGCTCCACATCCTAAGTCATCATGGAAATGCAAATTAAAATAACAATGAGATACCATTATAGACCTATTAGAAGGGCCAAAAGGCAGAACACTGACAATAGCGCATGTTGGTGAAGGTGTGGAGCAACAGGAACTCCATTCATTTCTGGTGGGAATGCAAAATGGTACAGCCACTTTGGAAGACAGTTTGGTGGTTTGTTACAAAACAGAACCCACTCCTACTATCATAGGATCCAGCAATTGTGCTCTTGATACTTAACCAAAGAAGTTGAAAACATGTACACACAAAGCCCTGCACACAAATGTTTATAACAGCTGTATTTGTGATTGCCAAAACATGGAAGCAGCTAAGATGTCCTTCAGCAGGTGAATTAGTGAATGAACTATGGTACATCCAGACAATGAAATTTATTATTTAGTACTAAAAGGAAATGCATTATTAAACCATGAAAAGACTTGGAGGAAACTTAAATGTATATTATTAAGTGAAAGTCTTATTACTAATCTGTAATTCATATCACTAATGTGAGAGCCTACATACTGTATGATTCCAACCATTGTACATTCTGGAAAAAGCAAAACAACAGAGACAGTAAAAATATCAGTGGTTGTCAGGCACTGGGTGGGGTGGGGGAGAAAGAGATGAATAGGTGGAGCAGAGAGGATTTTTAGGACAATGAAGCTACTCTCTATGACACTGTAATGTTGGATATATGTCATTATATATTTGTCCAACCAATAGAATATACAACACCAGAAGTTAACCCTAATATAAACTATGAAATTTGGTTAATAATTATGGCCAATGAAGTTTCACCAATTGTAAAAAATATGCCATCTGGTGGGGGATGTTGATGGTGGGAGAACCTGGGGATATAGGGGGAGGCAGGAGATATGGAAAATCTCTGTGCATCTTCTCAATTTTTTTTGTGAACCTATAACCACCTACAAGCAATAAAGTCTTTTAAAAATGACCCATATTTGATAGGTTTACTTTCAAAAGCATTCATTTAAACATATGTTAGCTTTTTAAAGAGAATTTGAAAACTTTGATGGAAACAGTATGAGAAAATATGGTATTTGTTCTCTCCCCAACTTTGTGTGATGTGCGTTTTGTTTTTATTTTTGTTTTTTTTTTTTTTACTTTATTTAAGCTTTATTTAAACATATGATGTAACCCCACCACCCTCACCCAACCCCTCTTCCCCCCACCCCCCTCAGTTTGTTTTATGACATTAAGAGTCTCTTTTGGTTTTTCTCCCTCCCGATCCCATCTTCTTTCATTTTTACTTTTCCTACCACCTTAACTCCCACCCCCGTTGCATCTCCACTTCCTCATATCAGAGAGATCATGTGGTAGTTTTAACTCAGGCAGATGAAAAGGCATAATCAAGAGATGTGGAGGAAAACCTGTGGTCAGAGGAACATTTGGAACTACTTTTCAGACATTTGGGTATGTAGCAAAAACCAGAATTGTCTAAGAAAACTTATTTTGCAACATTCTGCCAAGTCCCAAATGCCAGAGAATCTTGGCAGCCTCGTTGGTAATTCAGTGTATCTGCTCTGAATCACTTTCCAAAGACTGGGCTTTGTGATGTTACACATAACAGTGTTGAAAGGAAGCAAAACTGCTCAGATATCATCCTATTTTAGAAACAATGCCAACAACCAAATATGCTTTTTCTACACTACGGAAAGATTCTTGTTAATAACGCCTTTCTATTCTGTTTGGGCTTTTTGTCATTTTACAGTTGCATACTGAGGGCACAGTGCTATAGGGGAAGTTTCTATGACCTGGCCTATGTTTGAAGAGAGGAATTAAACTATATAAGATACTCTCTGTATTGCATATTAATTTGTTACATTTAAATGGATATATGTAATATACCACTGATGGATCAAAACTTTGAGATAATGCTCTGCATTTTGCTCTTCTGTGATATTTCTTACTGACAATGAAAGGATGGTAATTTCTCCGGTCAATGTTGTAGACCTTTACACAGATGAAACTCATGATTCCTTAGGCCAAGGTTGAAAATCTAAATGATGGAGCAAACTGCAATTTTGTGGGGAGGAGCAGAGGGAGAGAGAGAATCTTAAGCATGGCGCAGGATGTGGGGGTCAATCTCATAACCCTGCGATCATGATCTGAGTTGAAACCAAAAGTCAGATGCTTAACCAACTGAGCCACCCAGGCACCCCATAAACTGCAATTTTTATATTGGAACAAAATCTTTAAAAATATGACTTTTAATTTTAGAGTATATTTGGACGTGTCTTGTGAACTTGGGTCCTAATATTTTTTTTTTGAAAAAAAAATTTGTGGCTTTCTCAATAAATTGGCCTCATCCCCTGACCAATGGCAATACTCATGCAAAATCACAAATACACCCTTATCTCCAGGACTATTTTTCAAATAAAGGAACCTGGTCTCTTTGAGAGTAACTGATTCCATTTGAGCATTTTGAGAAAGTATCCAGAGTTACCAGGAATATCTTATTATTGCTAATAAGCAAAGATACTTTAGAAAATGTCTAAGGTAATGTTAAAAGGACAAAGAACCATCTTAATGCTACTGTTTGAGGTCAAGATATAAATATTTGAGTTACACCAAGTTACCATCATTAATTATAACAAGTTTCATCTGTGTCTATGAAATGCTGTAGATTCATAAAGATATTCAAAGAGACAAAAGTTTAAAATGAAATACATGAGAGCTACTTTTAATACAATTGAAGGAAATATCATAAGACATTTATTTTCATGAACTTTAATTGGGTATTGATGCATTTGGGGATTTAATTTTCTTATCAGACATCTCTTAATAAAGTCTTGATGTGTATTTTTCTTTTGAGAGATGGCAAGACATTGGAAATTTATAGTAGGCTGAATCATAGATAAAGATGGGGTTTTCCTAAGAATAAAAAGAACAAATGACCACTTATGGTCAACACTGTAACAGGGTGGAAGAAGTCTCACTGTGGGTGATAAAATGATAGATTAGTCAGTTGCCCCAATAAAACACTACAAATAAATCACTGTAAAGATGCCTTCTCTCTCATCTCCTGGGAGATAAAAATCTCAGAATAACTTCTAATTTTAACAAAATACCAATTAGACATACATAGATTTGCAGAATTCTTTTTTTATAAGATTTTATTTATTTATTTGACAGAGAGATCACAAGTAGGCAGAGAGGCAGACAGAAAGAGAGGGGGAAGCAGGCTCCCTGCTGAGCAGAGAGCCCAATATGGGCCTCAATCCATGACCTGAGCTGAAGATAGGGGCTTTAACCCACTGAGCCACCCAGGTACCCAGATTTGCAGAATTCTTAACAGATCAGGTCAATACAAGATATTGATGTGACAATGGACTACAAAACCATCATTTTCGAGAATGGCTTTTCTTTTCTTTTTTAAATTTTTTCATAACCATATAATGTATTATTAGCCCCAGGGGTACAGGTCTGTAAATCGTCAGGTTTACACATTTCACAGCACTCTCCAAGCACGTACCTTCCCCAATGTCCATAACCCCACCACCCTCTCCGGACACCCCTTCCTCCACCCTCCCCCCCCACCAACCCTCAGTTTGTTTTGTGAGATTAAGAGTCTCTTATGTTTTTCTCCCTCCTGATTCCATCTTGTTTCATTTATTCTTAATAGAAACTAAACCTCGTGGGAGAGACATGAGCTTTAAAAATTCCATGGATGTAAAACTGAAGCTGATCTATGTAACAAAGATCCAGCTTGAAGATCAGAAACAAGGCAAATAACTTGTAAATGCAATTCGGTAAGATTGCTGAAAGCTGAAGAGATACAGAGCCACAATAGTCCCAAGATGGCAAAGAAATAAATATCAAGGGGCAAGATGTAGTGGTAGGTCCCTGAGAGGCAAAGCTGCATGGCAGCACCAAGCCCAGGTTTGTGGGTTTGTGTGCTAGCCAGCCTCTCCCTTGACCTTCAGGAGTCCCCTGGCCTCCTCTCTTGTCACCTTTGACCAGAAGCCTTTCTGAGTTCTTGAGGAGACAGACTTTCTTTTTTTTTTCTTTTTAAAGATTTTATTTATTTATTTGACAGATAGAAATCACAAGTTGGTAGAGAGGCAGGCAGAGAGAGAAGAGAAAGCAGGCTCCCCGCTGAGCAGAGAGCCCGATGTGGGGCTTGATCCCAGGACCCTGGGATCATGACCCAAGCCGAAGGCAGAGGCTTTAACCCACTGAGCCACCCAGGTGCCCCAGGAAACAGATTTTCTAGCTGCTGCTCTGTAGGTAGGCTTCTTGTAGGATAGCTATCTTAGACTACTTTGGAATTTGGAAAGACAGGCAAAACAGGATTCCTTGTGTCTGGAGGAATCATGAGTCATGTGTAATAGTTTACCACCTTCTAGGCTGGCTGGCATATGCCCATTCCAGAAAGACAAGGGCAAAAGGGCAAAGGATTGTTACGATGACAGGACCTGTAGATCTGTGTCATTTCTGCTTCTTTAGGCAGTAACTTAATGTCTTGGAAACTTAGTGTGTTCGTTGGTGAAATTGTTCTGCTGGCATATTTTATAGAAGTATTGTGAGATTAAGGAGAGAGCATATGTGGGTTTGCCCGGCATTCTAGAAGTGGTGGTAGAATCTGAACAGAATCTCACTGATCTAGAAGGGGCAGTCCTGTAAGGCGTGAGATTAGAAGAGTCCATGCTGACATTTGTGTCTTCTGTCTTTCCTCTCATCCCTGTATCCTTACGACTCTCCCCCACCCCCACCCTTACCATAGTTATCATTTCTGGCTTCTCTTTACCCACCCACCTTTTTTTATTAGAAATACAGAAAGATTACTATTATAACACACTACACTAACAATTATTACCATTTGTTTATTGAGTGCCCACCCTGTGCCAGGAATGGAACTAGATACTTACACATGATTTTATTTCATTGTCATAATCCTTGCAAAATAATTGTAATATCTCCATTTTACAGATGAAACAAGTCAGAAGAGGAAATGTCAAATAAGCTCTATAATGACCAAGCTGGGTTTCCAGCCAGTCTGACTTCAAAACGCCTGCCTTTTGCTGCTACATTCCTCATGAGCATGGTGTGCAGAACAGGACAGCACAGCCTTTTTCAAACTTTTGGTCAAAGCCACTCTACAGGTGTGAAATAATAAATATATCAGGGTACATCATATAGAGTATCATTCTATAAAATGTTCATTTATGGGTGTGTGGGTGTGAATAGGATCACAATATAAAATAGATTCTCACAGTTGTCATAGCAAACGATGTTTGAAAGTCTCTGCTATTATATTTGCCAGCAATATCACTCATTCTCCAAAGAAGGATCTATACAACCAAAGGGTTGTAACATGATCCAATGCATTATGGGAAGAAAATGTTAGAATCTCAATTGTATCTATTTGATACAATTTTTTGTACAATTTTTGTACAATTACAAATTTTTGTGTCTGTTTGATACAATTTATTTTTAGTGTAAAAAACAAGAAAGTTTGCATCTGTGTTTCAAAAAATATGCCAAGTTAGAAAAAAATCATAAATTTTATCATGTGTTTTAACTAAATGAACTTTCTCAAAATGAAAAGGTACCTTCTTAGAAAAGAATCCTGCAGAGAAACCATGGACAAAAGATAAAGTAATAATGTCAGGCACAGTGAGAAATAGGCACATTGACATGCCTCCTGTACCTGGTGTTTCATGGCTGTGCTATAGGTAAGGACAAATGGAAATTTGACAGGAAGTCATGCAAAGAAACAACAATAACAACAACAACAAAAAACAAACTAAATTATCAATAATACTGTTTAGAATATAGATTTCTAAATCTCTTAAAATATGTATGGTATCCTCAGATACTAGCAAAAAGTGGTATGAAGTCATGCCATAACAACATGCAAAACATTCAAAAACTTAATGAATAGGCTATGAAAAACAAATGTCTACATTTGTTACATTTTACCAAGTTCAAATTAATTCATACACAATCCACTTAGCCAAAGCTTATGCTAAATTTTAAAAGTTTGAGATTTTACTAACAGCAGAAGACAAATAGCCACATCCTGTGGGAGAAATGTTCATTCTTCCTATTATAGCAATAAAAGTGGCTGAAGTCACAAA
Organism: Taxidea taxus jeffersonii; assembly: GCA_003697995.1. Lineage (NCBI taxonomy): Eukaryota > Metazoa > Chordata > Mammalia > Carnivora > Mustelidae > Taxidea > Taxidea taxus. The sequence continues at coordinate 18,473 of RCUC01140635.1, forward strand.
TGGATAACACCATGGAAGCAAGGTAAAGTGTATTCTTTTGTGAGTGAATAAATACTCATATTATCAGGATAAGCAGAGAAAATATTGCTTAAAATTGAAAAAGCATGTATTAGAATTAATTATGCAGTTTCAGACAAATGTTAACTATATGGTTAGTTGTAAGTGTACACATGTTTCTACCATGTCACAGCTGTGGTATTTAATAGCCTATGAATCAATGATAAAATGCAAGAAAAAACACTTTTTGTGTGGATTGTTAAAGGGAAGAGGTATCAGAGACATTGTTAAGAAGTGAATGATCCTCTTAAAAAATTATGTTTTGTGGAAAGATGTAGAAGTGTAATCACTAATGAAGCAGTTGCTTTGACTATAATAAAAAAGGATATCAGGATAAGGTTACAGAACTAGAACCTCTCACAATATTTTTTCACTGAATTATTCATAGACAAGTTATTATAACAAAGAAGCTGCAACCAGGAATGCACAAAATTCTACAGGCCAACATCTAAATCTATACAGCTGAACTTTAAAATAAGACCCCCAAACCGTGATAGAATATTGACAGTATTTTGTAACAAAATGGGAAATGATCATTAAGTGTTTTAAATACATGATTCACTTATTATTTCATGGCAAAGCAGCTAAAAGATTTGTTGAACTTAAAGATGTGACTTTTTTTTTAAGCTATAGAAAACATTTATCTACTTTATATGTTAAAACCTACCATTATTTGATATATAAAAGGTGCTTTTCACAAATAACACGGAGGACATGGGGAGATGGAGAGGAGAAGGGAGTTGAGGGAAATTGGAGGGGGAGATGAACCATGAGAGACTATGGACTCTGAAAAACAATCTGAGCGTTTTGAAGGGCCGGAGTGGGGTGGGAGGCTGGGGGAGCCTGGTGGTGGGTATTATGGAGGCATGTATTGCATGGAGCACTGGGTGTGGTGCATAAACAATGAATTCTGTTACACTGAAAAAAAATTAAATTTAAAAAAAAACTAAAAAAAGGAGTGGATAAATGTAGTTTTATTTTATTTTTCAAAATCAAGTAAAATATTATTATTTTTTAATTTAATTTTTTTCAGTGTTCTAAGATTCATTGTGCACACACCCAGTGCTCCATGTAATACGTGCCCTCCTTAATACCCACCACCAGGCTCACCCATGCCTCCACCCACCCTCCCTTCCAAAACCCTCAGTTTGTTTCTCAGAGTCCACAATCTCTCATTGTTCATCTCTCCTTCCAATTTCCCCCAACTCACTTTTGTTTTCCTTCTCCTAATGTCCTCCATGTTATTCCTTATGCTCCACAAGTAAGTGAGACCATATGATAATTGACTTTCTCTGCTTGACTTATTTCACTCAGCATAATCTCTTTCAGTCCCGTCCATGTTGATACAAAAATTGGGTATTCGTCCCTTCTGATGGGTGCATAATATTCCATTGCATATATGGACCATATCTTCTTTATCCATTTGTCTGTTGAAGGGCATCTCACCACAGTTTGGTCATTGTGGCCATTGCTGCTATGAACATTGAAGTACATATGGCCTTTCTTTTTACTACATCTGTATCTTTGGGGTAAATATACAGTAGTGCAATTGCTGGGTCATAGGGTAGCTCTAGCTTTAATTTCTTAAAGAATCTCCACACTGTTTTCCAAAACGGTTGCACCAACTTGCATTTCCACCAACAGTGTAAGAGGGTTCCCCTTTCTCCACATCCTCTCCAACACTTGTTGTTTCTTGTCTTGTTAATTTTAGCCATTCTGGATGCTGTAAGGTGGTATCTCAGATCTATAAGGAACTCCTCAAACCCAACACTCAAAAAACAGATAATCATGTCCAAAAATGGCAAAAGACATGAACAGACACTTCTCCAAAGAAGACATACAAATGGCTGACAGACGCATGAAAAAATGTTCATCATTATTAGCCATCAGGGAGATTCAAATCAAAAGATGTTACCTTTTTAAATTAAAAAATGGCATTCTAAATTTGTAGACAATTTCTATAATCTGATTAGTATTATGTTACTAAGCAGCAACTTTAAAAATACTAAATGCATTTAATCACTCTCTAAAGATTCAAATGACTTTTTAAAAAATGGATACGATTTTATTACTTTTCAAAGGAAACTCATGCCATAAAAAGAGAATTTTTAAAATTGCTCTCTGGAATAGTTCCTCCATCATAATAATTTCCTCCATCATCCTCAACTAATAGTTGTCAGAAACAGTGTTTGTGCTACTCATAATTGTGAACATAGACCTAGAAAAATTGGAAACAATTTTCTAACCTCTAAAAAACTTTAAATGAATAAAAGCAGTGGGTATTCATTCTATTTGTTAAAATGTAAATTGAACACCTCTGTTAGTTTACAAGAACAACTGATTGACATAATTACCAGTTGAATCTCAAAGAAAAAAATCTTTGAAGTGGATGAATGGTACTGAAAAATTAGTATCAAAATCCAGTTAGTACACACAATGACGTCCTTCCTCCCTTTGGATTTACACATAATTTTGTGAAATGTCTTTCTCAGCTATGGGCTATTAAGCCCAAGTATTAAAATAAATGCAAATGAAAACCAGCACTTCATAATTATGTAAAAATAAGAATTGAAAGTTTTGAACTAAATGTATTATTTATAATAATTCTAGCTACAAATATTTTGGTCTATATCAAATAAACCAAAAATGTTAGTCTTGACAATGTATAGCTTTATTTCTCATGCATTGTCTCAGCATGGGAGTCCTAGGTCAGTAGGCAACCTTCTTCAATGTGGTGATTTAAGAAGCCCAGACTTCTTCAATTGCTTGGCTCCATCATCCCCTTATGGCTTGCATCTATGCATCCAGTTAGTGGAAACATAAAACAGGCAAACATTGTTTCTTAAAAGCTTTTTCATGGAAGTGGCACATCTATTCAATGAAAAGTTATCGTAGAACAGAATACTCATGCTTTTTCAAAGCATCATTCCACAAAACATCATACCACAGGGCTTTGCAATGGACTAGTCTGATAAGACTCCATCTTCACCAAGTGATCAAATTTGATCTTATCAGTCATAGAACAAATGATGTATGTGCATTCTCATGGAATGCAATGGAAAGCACATATCACCTCTGTGGTACTCTTGTCAAAAATTCTAACCTGAATAAAATCATGAGGGGGAAAAATCAGATAAATCCAAATTGTGGGACATGCTATAAAAGTAATCTGGATTCCAAAAATGCCACTATCACCAAAGACAAAAATATGGTGGAAAGGACCATTTTAGATTAAAACAGACAAAAGAAACATGGGAACCAAACCATCCCTGAAAGGATACTGGATTAAAAAAAAAAGATTGGGGGCACCTGGGTGGCTCAGTGGGTTAAGGCCTCTGCCTTCAGCTCGGGTCATGATCCCAGGGTCCTGGGATCGGGCCCCGCATCTGGCTCTCTGCCTCGTCCCCTCTCTCTCTGCCTGCCTCTCTGCCTACTTGTGGTCTCTGTCAGGTAGATGAATAGAATCTTTTAAAAAAATAAAGATTTATAAATGATATTTTGAGATAATTGCGAAGATTTAAGTATGTACTGCCTGTTAGGTAACGTATCAATGTCAAATGTCTTTACTATGAAAATTCTTTACTATGAAATGTTTACTATGAAAATATGAAAATGTCTTTACTATGAAAAATATTGGGTTTATGTAGAAATATGTTAGGCAATACATAGAGGTGAAGTGTCAGATGTTTACCAGTTATTTTTAAATTGTTACCCAAAAAGTATGACATTTGTGTGTATGTAGGTATTTATATATGTATGTATATGTGTGTGTATCTGTGTATCCATCTGGAAAGAAAGATAAAGCACATGTTGTAAAATTTTATAATTAGTGAATCTCTGTAGAAGTCTTTCCATTTTATATAGATTTGAGAATTTTCAAAGTCAAATGTGAGAGAAAAAGTATATGTGTCACTTGCTTGACACATTTGCATAATGGTTAATTTAATTATTACTGTTCTCCTTTATAAAATGCAAAGTCACACTTGCACTTATAGCTAAACCTTCTGTTTACAAATATAAATTAATTTAAAAGCCTTAGTCAAAGAAGCTCTTATATTAGAGAGAGAGAAGAAAAAAAGAAAGATAAATTTTAGTTAAACCATACCTTCTAGACAGATATTAAAAATATAGGAAAGTGAACAAAATGTAACTAACATAAAACAACATTTCTATGGAATTTCTAATTTTGACATTCAGCAGATTATCTGTGATTTAAAAATGACTGCATTTTTGGACTGATAGCTAAAGGAAGTTGCCTAAGAGCAACAATGTATGCCCCATGAAGCCAGACTACCTAAGAAAATCTAGGCACAGATATTCTACTGTTTGTTAAGAAAAAAGGAGTATTTACAAACATTACAAATAGTAGTAAACAAGTCATCCAGTTTTTATTTCATTTCATTTTTATTATATTAGAAATGACTGCATATATGCCTTCTTTTTCTTGTAGCTTTGGCTCAAAGTCAAGATAGGAGCTAGCCTTTCTAGACACCATACGGGAGGGGTCGAAAAATGTGGTAATATACTTGCCCACCCAAGTGTCTCCCCAGTTCTTTCTAATATCAGGTACCTCATTGGCTAAGCAAACTGAACTTGCAGAAGCTTCTCTAGAACACTTGATTTCAAGGATACTCGGTCACATCTATAGTTTGGAGATTAGGGATTTCAATTTTATTTCTGTTTACTATCTGAGACCAGTAGCATTTCTTAACTAAACACATTTTAAGAATCTGTAAGTTTTTTTCACCACAAATGGCACTTATTTAATGATCACTTTTAAAATTCAATGCCCAAAAAAGACAAAGAAGAAGAAAGAACAAAAGAAGTATTTAGTACAAAGGAAGGAAATTTTGACCACATAATGTGTGGCACTGCAGATGAGACCATCTGAGACACAAAGAAGGAGTTACTGTGGCCCATGGAGACTGCTTTTGTACGTCAATTTGGGAGAATGTCGATCAGTGATACTACTCAGAGCTGGCTGGCCATCAAGCTTCAGAGTCAGGACATTAGTGAAATTGCTTAAGAAGGGCTTCATGGCATTCAATTCTATGATGAGTTCACACGAGCCTTGTCCAAATATTTCTGACAGGCTGCCTAAGGATCATGTAATATCTAACTATACTTTGTCATCTAGAAAACACCCTTGATGGTAATTACTGTCCTGCATGAGAAAGGTTAATGCAGTATGATCAAAAGTATGGAGTCCCTTCCTAGACCACATCAATTGGAGGTAACAATGATTACCTCCCTAACCATTTATACTACCTACTTCTCATTTGGAATAAAGTAGAAATTCTTCATGGTGAATTTTCTTCTTTTTATTCATATTGTTCTAAAGCAGGTTAGTAATCTATAACTTGCCACACTGAAGAGGTGTTTTATGCGTTAAACAGAAATCTGAACTAAAATATTAATATTTGACTTTGGGTCTTGGGAAGCATCGAAAAAATGACAGTATGTAAAGTCAGAAAAGAACATTGATGGGATAAGTCAGTCTGTACAACCTCACAGTAAAGATACTAACATCTATGTGGAAGTTTGGGAGGAAGCAAATAGATGGACTCACTATTACATTTTCAAATAAATAGCTTGAAGTAAATATTTCCCAATATTAATTCTGAATTCAGGAAGTAATAGGTACTATTATCAAAACTTCTTAATAATGACATGAATAATGCATAAATAATGACATTAAGTTTTTTCCACTAAATTATTTTTTGACAGCTGTGCTTTACTTGGCCAGTGTCCATACAGGGCTGTAGTCTGCATCTGGAACATAACATAAAGATATGTTCCACTTAAGGAACATGATCATTCTTTTATTTTTTATTTATTTTTTACTTTTTTTATTATGTATTGTTAGTCACTATACATCATTAGTTTTTTGTTTTATTTTAAAGATTTTATTTATTTATTTGATAGACAGAGATCACACAAGTAGGCAGAGAGACAGGAAGAGAAGGGGAGGGGAGAAGCAGGCTCCCTGCTGAGCAGAGAGCCCAATGCGGGACTCGATCCATGGACTCTGGGATCATGACCCGAGCCGAAGGCAGCAGCTTAACCCACTGAGCCACCCAGGTGTCCCTTTTAGTTTTTGATGTTAGTTTTTTAGTTAGATTTTTTTAGTTAGATTTTAGTTCCATCATTCATTGTTTGCATATAACACCCAGTGCTCCATGTAATACATGCCCTCCTTAATACCCATCACCAGGCTAACCCATCCTGGCACCCCTCTCCCCGCTGACACCCTCCATTTGTTTCCCGGAGTCCATAGTCTCTCACTGTTTGTTCCCCCTCTGATTTCCCCCACTTCATTTTCCCCTTCCTTCTCCTAATGTCCTCTCTGCTATTCCTTATGTTCCACATATGAGTTAAACGATATGATAATTGTCTTTCTTTGCTTCATTTATTTCACTAAGCATAATGCCCTCCAGTTCTATCCATGTCAATACAAACAATATGGAGTCTCCTGAAGGTGTTAAGAATAGCACTACCCTACAACAGCAATTGCACTACTAGGTATTTAACCCAAAGATACAGATGTAGTGATAAGAAGTTCCATATGCATCCCAATGGTCATAGCAGCAATGTCCACAATAGCCAGACTGTGGAAGGAGACGAAATGCCCTTCAACAGATGAACGGATGAAGGAACATGATCATTCTTATAAAATAAAACTCAAGTATTCCAGTGTGAGGGCATATTTGGAAAAGAAGAGGTTAGGAGAAACTTCAGAAGACAATATTATGAATGGTCATTCATAAATCCCAGCCTACTTAACATGTAATACAGTTAATAAAAATAATATACTTAAAACAACAGTTTAATAGGTGCAGGAGAATGCTCTTTTAAAAAAGTAGTCTTTAAAAAATATCTTCTTAGGGGGCGCCTGGGTGGCTCAGTGGGTTGGGGCCTCTGCCTTCGGCTCAGGTCATGATCCCAGGGTCCTGGGATCGAGCCCCGCATCGGGCTCTCTGCTTGGCAGGGAGCCTGCCTCCTTTTCTCTCTGTGCCTGCCTCTCTGCATACTTGTGATTTCTATCTGTCAAATAAATAAAATCCTTAAAAAATATCTTTTTAGTAGTATTTTAAGTGAAGATTTAAAAATTGGTAGAGTTTTCCTTTTTTTCATATCTTCATTGTTGGTTCCTAGATATTAATGTTTGGACTGACATTGCAGTCAACCCATAAAGTGTGTGCACTTTATTGAAATCTCAGATCTTGAAAAATCACAAATTGTATAAAGTACCTATGAAGACACAGTAATTTCTCTTTGAACAACTAAATCAACAGCTTGGAATAGCATAGACTCTATATTCACAAGACAATAAACAATTCACAAAACAAATAGGTCCGCTGATACAAAAGTAAAACCAGAAATCCTTTAAAAAGCACATATAAGGGGGGCCTGGATCACTCAGTCAGTTAAGTGTCTAACTCTTGATTTTGGTTCAGGCCATGATCTCAGGGTCTTGGGATTGAGCCCCATGTTGGGGCTCTGCCCTCAGCAGAGAGTCTGCTTGGGATTCTCCCTCTCCTTCTGCTTCTGCTTCCCCCAGCTTGCACACAGGTGCTCTCTCTTGCTCTCTCTCAATAAATAAATAAAACATTTTTAAAAAGTAAAATAGGGGCTCTGGGGTGGCTCAGTCATTTGAGCTTCCCACTCTTGGTTTTGGCTCAGGTTGTGATCTTGTGGTCAGGATCAAGCCCCTTTTTGGGATCAAGCCCCTTGTCAGGCTCCAAGCTCAGCGTGGAATCTGCTTCAGATCCTCTCTCCCTCTCCCTCCCACTCACTCTCTCTCAAATGAACAAATAAAAATCTTTAAAATAATAAAATAAATAAAAACTATATATAAGAAAAAGTAAAAGTTAAGTAAAACTTGATACAAAAATAACTGGTAATATTAGGAAGAAAACCTAAGAAAAAAATTTGCTGCTAATACTAAAGTAATACTATAAAAATTTATCCTCCCCAAATGTATCCTCATATATCCCACCAGTTTGTTGAATTAACTTGCTCCTGGTCTAATAGAATGGCTTGCAACTGGTTTTTGTTTTTGTTTTAGACTATGGGCTATTTAATTAGGAATACCTGCATCACAGTTCCCACTTTTCAAGGGAAAAGGAGTTAGAGATAATAATTACTATCAGAGCACAAGTAATTTTTTCAGGAATAACTTATGTATACACTTTGCAGCAAGGATAAGGCACTTGAACTACATATTATATGGATTTAAGACTAATTTTTAGAAAATCATAGGTTAGGGGCACCTGGGTGGCTCAGTGGGTTAAGCCTCTGCCTTCGGCACAGGTCATGATTTCAGGGTCCTGGGATCGAGCCCCGCATTAGGCTCTCTGCTCAGCAGGGAGCCTGTTTCCCCTCTCTATCTCAGCCTGCCTCTGCCTATTTGTGATCTCTGTCAAATAAATAAACAAAATTTTTAAAAAAAGAAAATCATAGGTTAAAATATTGCTGATGAAAGTTGACATTGCTTCCTTTGGTGAATTTGAAATGAATAGACATCTAGATTGATTAAATTGACTGCATATATCATTAAAAAATAAAACCCTGACCAACATAAGCTAATTTTGACAATCCTTTGAGTACCCTTCTCTATAAGTTTGTTGGAAATCCACTGGCATTTTATGCTCTGACACACCAAAGTAACACCTATATATCAATAAGTATTTTTAAATGTTCCCACCTAAACTGACATGTTAATTTATGAATAATTACATTTAAGATGTACATTTTATATGGTCAATGAGTTGTTCAGTATAACACCAACATATAGAAAAAGAGAAAAATGAGAACAGATAACATTTTAATTCTATTGCTTTAGCTTGGGTCCTCTAGGAAGCAGACCCCAAATGGGATCAGCAGTGCAAGAGAATTTTTAAGGGAGGGAACAGGAGAAGATGAAGACAAGCTTCAGACTGCAGTGTAGGGTGGAAGTAGGGAGGGAAGCATTGGGTCCAAAGAGATTCGAACTGCAGCAGAGTTCCCAGAAAGATTGGACCGGGCCACTATGGAACTCTCAGGCTAATTACCACTTGACCCCTCAGCAGAGTGGGATGGCCTTGCTCCTGGACCACCCAAGTCATAGTTAGAGCAGCCATCTGAAGTATGACTTCAGAGCTCAGTAGTGGATCCAGCAACTGAGGCCATCAGACAACTATATCCTTTGTAGAGGAGTCCTGAGTGCTACATTTTGATAAGGTCAATGAGTTTGTTCAGTATAACAAAGTTTAAACTTTACCTCACATAGATCAATTTCTCCATGTAATTTTGATGCTGACTTTTACATGATTCTGTGGGACTCTTTTCTTAAAGGGAAATGTAGAAGCCAGAATTCAGTAGGAGGAACTACAGTCCCCATTGTTGTGGTTGGTCTGGGGGCTACCGCTGGTTGTCATTCTTGCCATCCTGCATTAACCATTCTGACCTTTTTCTCACCCTCCACTATCATCTTGACAGGTCTTGGTGGCTTACCTGGTGATGTCACCAAAACCTTCTGTATTCAAGGTGCTGAACCCTTAGGATTATACACTTTTCAGGCCAAAGTTGTTGCCCATGTTCATTGATAGCTACTATGGGGCCACCCAGGAGCATCCAAGTGGACTACCCTACTCCTCTGTGTAAGAGCAGCCTTATTCCTCCTGCAGATCAGGGTTGGTAACTCCTGCCACTTGATGACCCCTTTTTTTGCCTACTGGATCCTGGGCACAAGGAGTCCAAAGTTTCTCAGCATCAGCCATACTTGCAGTTCAATAGAACATTTGATGTATCCTAAGAGTTTGGCCCTCTGAGGACCAGAACCACCAGCACAGAGTTATTGAAATGGAGAGCATTGAAATGGAGACCCCCAGCGGATCATTGGGAGAGATGGTGAGTAGACATATATACTCTCCCTATTGAGAAACAAATATATAGAAGTTTCTGATTTAATGTGTATGTTACGTTGTGAACAATATTTCCCCATCCTTTCAAAGTGTTAGCCTTACAGCTGGCACTTACCTGTCTTTGAGAAGACTATTTCAGTATTCTGTGAAGCTCACTGCTTCCAGGTGGTGCAGTATGGGATATGACTGTGGTTCTATGACCACAGGCCCACAGGCCCTTCTTGTGCTGTGAAGAGGATGCCCTGATGAATGCTATGTTGTGTGGATTTCTCTGCCTATGAATAAGGCCTCATACAAGCACGAGACAGTGGTGTTGACTGAAGATTAGTACCTGGCAACCCACACCCATACTCTCAATAGGCCTCTAAGTGTTTGAGGATAAATTGTTTCCTTTCCAGAGCAGGAAGTGTATAACATAGGTGGCTTGTCCAAGGGGCAGGTTGTTCTCCTTAAGTATAATTATTCCATATGAGGGACTTAGCTTAAGTCTTTGTTGCTGACAATTGGACATTTAGAGGAAACGGTAGCTATTTCAGCCTTGTAAGTAGGAGTCCATGCCTTTGGGTCCAAAGCCACCGTGCTTATGTGTTCATTGTGCAACTTATGCTAATTCCAAGGTACCAATGACAAAGGCTGGCTGTAACCAAGTTACTGTATCATCTTGACTACTTGGTGGTTCAATGACTCTTCTTTGGTTAATGTTTTCTGCAGGGTGTTAAGATGTGATACAAAAATTTTTGCCCTTAGCACTCACTCTTATATGTGTCTGTAGGTCTCCATCTAGACCTCCTTATCTCAGACCACCATTCACTTTCCCTTCCCTTACAGGCCAGGCTACTGGCCACCACCCAGTCATCTGAATATGTTTTTCCCTTGTATTACTTCTCCTTCCTCTCAAAGTGAAAGACCAGGAGAACTCCTTGCAGGTCTCCGGTTCAGATTTTTTTTCCTCTCCATTGTCTTTCAAGGCTCCTCTCCTCCAAGCAGTGAAGTTCCCATCAGTTTAAGCTTGTCCCCACATGCATAATGGACCTATCCCTAAACCAAGGTTGGCCATTTCTTCTTCTGCCTTAGTCATGTGGGAACCTTCACTCCTCTGTGGCCATAGGTGTAAGGGAAGGGTTATAATCCATGCTGGATCACATGATCCTTGGCTACCTGCTCAAGAAGCTTACTTGTATTCTTTTATCCCTCCCTGGCTTCCTGGCTCCTGATGTACCAGATCTATCTCCTCTCTGAACTTTTGATGTCTTCCTTTACCATCTGACATAGCACCTCAGGCATCTTCACTTTGCTCAGCATTGGCCATCAACCTCTACCAGGCTTCTAAAGCACTCTAACAGTGATTTTCTCTGTTCCCTTGGTCCTGGCCAGGGTATTAAGTTTTATGTCCCAAGAAAGTGTCTCCTCATCAATAAATTCTTGCTTATGTAATTCCAGCTTCCTTTATCAAAATTCTCAAAAATTAAAAAAAATTCTCAAAAATTCAATCCCAGATATGCTTACTAGTCATGCTATTATTTTTTCAATTGGCCTCAACTTGTATAGAGACTGAGGTGAATATTTTCAAGGGTCCCACTTAAGGAAAAATTTCCTCAATTCAGAGTCTGATCAGTTTCAGGTATAAAGGAAAGATTTCTATTTCCAAAGGATCCTTTAGGAGTGACACTCTCAGAGAAATAAATTATATGCATATTTGTATTTAGAGTCTCTAAATAAGTAAAACCTCTTGCCTTTGTGCAGAACTCATCACTAGCCTCATGTTGTACTTAGCATATATCTATGATCAAAGAGATCATTAACCCAATAGTATGTATAACCCTTGGTACAATGTCTTACTGAAAATCACAAGAGAAAAGGGAATGACCCCCAAGTGTGCCTTACTGCTAGGAGATATTGATCATTTAACAAAGCACAAAGTTTGGACAAAAGCATGCATTGTTCATTTAGAACTTCACAGACATGTCAGTGTTATGTCCTTCCTGCAAGGGACTGGTTGAAGCCTCGAATACCATTGTTCTAGGAAGGAAGGAAGGAACCCCAACATCCTGTCCCAGGATTGTCACTGAGATTGGGCCTCGGTGTAATCCTACTGAGCATAATTTTTAGTCATTAGTTCTCTTCAAGACGATATAAGCTTTCATTATTTACCCAGTGAAGCTACTCCCCACACAACCACGCATTTGGACTTGCATATGCTTTTACTAAGGAAGGACTAGGAAAAATCTGATGCCAGGATAGACATGATTTTCCATGTATTCTATGCTGGACACCTCACTGATGTAGATTGTATACAATTTTGTTGAGACAGTGAGTGAACTTATCCCAAATCCTCATCTTATTTACTATTTTCTGGCCACTCCCAATACATCTTCTATTAGTTTGTGTTTGCCAGAAAGCATGCACAGAACCAGGATTATCTGTAAGAAATTTATTTAATGAAGGAGCAGGGAAAAAATTGATTGCTTTCAGCCCATACTTTAGGTATTACCATCTAGGAGGAGAGCAGAAAAGTAGGATATTAGCTAGGAAGCATCTCAACTGTAATGTAGTTCCTTGAAATTTTTGGCCAGGCTGATAGAGAGCTCATGAGCCCCCAGACTGGCCCTTGGAGGAGACAGATTTCAGTTGCACAGCAGCAAGGCCATCAGGCAAATTTACGGCTTTCTGCAGGGTATATGAGCATATTTTCAGGGCTGTCACATCAACTATTAAAATAAGAATTGATGAGAACCATTATTCTGTAGTGGAATCAAACTGGATTTGAATCCTTGTTCTTTAACCTTGGACTAGTTCTTGAACTTCTTTAAGTCTCAATATTTTTCATTTGTAAATATGGAAATTATAATAAATATTTCACAGTGTTAGGGACAAGTATAAAATGTGATGGTTCTGTAAAGCCCTTAGCATGGTACCTGGTTTGTAAATGTTAGTTCCTCTGAGTATAAGGATACGAGAGACTTCTGAACTGTCTGACCAGATGGCTATTTTCTACATCTGCTATGGACTGCAAAATTCAGTCATTAAAAAAAAAAAAAACTTTTTCTTATAGTATGTATGAAGAATGTATATAGATTCACATAATATTGTTTAAAATAGCATGTAAAGTATTACTGATGCCATAGGAATGAAGACAACATTTGGTGGTTAAACATCAATTTAGTATCTGTAACTTAACAGTAAAAATAAATTTAACTATAATAACTTTTATAACAAATGAGAAAGGAGGTATGCTATGTTTTCTGGAGTTTCTTACTAACTACCTCTTTCAAAAATTATAATCCACCTGTCCTAACTCTCAAAATAATGTTCAGTTGAAACAATGACTTTGTCACAGATGAGAAATTAATTTTGTCTTAATGGTTAATTTCAGATATTACAGAGTTTCATACTTCTTACTGTGAATTTAATATTAGACTGTAGATTTACTTGTTTTTATCTTTGACCCAGTTTTTTGGATTACTGTGAATGAGAGTTCTAATATTTACTTGAAAATGTTTCACTTAGGTTAACCATTTAAAGACTATTCAGATCTGAAAATTTTATATTATCAGTAATTACACTGATAATTAATTCCTACATACTGAGAAAAATTAAAAAGCTAAGAAGGTAAACATGATGTATAAAATATTATTTTAATAATAATTGTATAATGGAAAATATTATAAGAATTCATTTAAAGCAATTGTGTTCACTGTATCCACTGGTGTCTAGTGACTAGGAATTATTAGACCAAAATCTGAGGTTTATGATGGACTTCTTTTGAATTATGTTGTATGGAAAAAAGGTGAATAGAATTCAGGCAGGTTAGATTTTTATAAGTGAAGGGTCATCCAGACTGATAAAAAATAATTAGTTGTTTTTTATTGGTTTTAAAAAAGAGAAGAATAACTCTGGTGTAAAAAGCAAAGTTATTTATACTATACTATTCTATTTATGATCACTTTCTAGGGCTCACTCGGAGAAGCTGAAGTCCTGCAGAGAGGAATCAGACCATCATGAAAAATGTTCCTCTCCCCATTCCTTTCTAGGTGCTCTGTGACTAGCAAACTTTACATGGGTTCATACAGCAGATTGGGTGAAGAGAAGTTGAATTAGATGCCACATCTGTTGTTGTCCCTGTGGTCTTTGGCACTCCCCCAATGGAGTAGTGGTTGGCAATAAAAAGTTGAACTACTTGCTTCTCCCTTCCATCTGGTCTCTTCCATGTTACCCACACATTCACCCATGGTCTGTGGCAGAACCAACCCAGGGTAAAGAGATTGATTCTCCATGTCATTTTATAATTACTGCATAAGTATTATGATCAGGTATTTCACAATATTTGTGGAGCCTTTGAATCAGATTCAATGAATCCTATAATTACTATTAAACATCCCACATCTCTACTCCATCTTAAGGTCTATCTATTTTATTATTATTATTATTTTTAAAGATTTTATTTATTTATTTGACAGACAGAGATCACAAGTAGGCAGAGCAGCAGGCAGAGAGAGAGGAGGAAGCAGGCTTCCCACTGAGCAAAGAGCCTGATGTAGGGCTCGATCCCAGGACCCTGGGATCATGACCTGAGCTGAAGGCAGAGGCTTTAACCCACTGAGCCACCCAGGAGCCCCTATTTTATTATTTTTATTATTCTGCTTGTGTCCCAAATAGGAGGTTCCTCTATCACATTACTCACCAAAGCTAACCTTCGGATCTTTCAGTGCCTCCTCACTGGAGCAGATCAGAGTACTGAAGATAGTCACAGGGTGCTAGGATACTGATCTCTTTGGCTTCAAGGAAGCATGGAGCAGTCTTTAGGCCGGTGCTATCTAGGTATGAGCAGCATTGTGCATTTGTTCCAGTAAGCTGCACAAATTCTGACAGGCTCTATGTGGAAAAGTTGTGGAACAGCATGGCCCACTTGTCTGGACACTTATTTCCTGCCTCCCCCAGAACTTGGCCCCATAACTTTCTAACACTTCCTGTCTCTGATTTTCAGTGTCTGTACCATGTCCTCTGACTCTAGCCACAGCACAACCATGACTTCCCAGTCTAGCATCCCAGTACAAAAATGGACACATAAAGATACTGCTACCTATTTTAAATGATAAATTACTAGTAACAATAAAGAAAAAGAAAACCTCCATATTCAATTAAAACAAGAGACCTCTGTAAACTCAAACCACAATAATTAAGGAAGGATGACCATAAACAGAAAGGGAGGCCAGCAGAAGTTGAAAGGGAAGATGCCTGAGGCTAGAGAGCGCAGACAAAATTCCCTGAGCATAATTCCCCACTTGGTTTTTCAAAATGAGTACAATATTCTACAAGAAAATAACTAAAACAAAACAAAAAAACCTTGCTGTTCAAAGTAATGGGAAGTTAGTGCACAAACTTGATGCAGGGGGTCTTCCTGAGACTCATTTTGACAGGGAAGATGGAAGAAGAAATCAGGCAGACACTATATGTGCAGGAAGTGGTGTATTGCTGAGGTAGAGGAGAGTCTCATGTATAGGCAGCAGGTATGGCATTACCAGTCAATGTAGCCCGGACATCTCATCCACTCACACAAGTCTGTGTCATAATGAATTTTGCTGTACACCATGGGGATTTCCTAAGAGACTTCATCTTGAAGCCTCGAAAGCCCTGGCCCTTTCCTCATTGGAAGTGCCCACTACAGCTGACTCAGGGAAAACGTTCTTCTTCAAAACTCTACTTTGAATAGAAAGCACCAACAGATTTTTTTTTTAAGGAAAAGATAAAAGGAATAGAAGAAACAAACCAAAGATAAAGAACACTTAGAAAAGTGTTGGAAGAGAACAGTGAAAATTTTGTCCAAGTGAGTTTTTATGAATTTGAAAATTTGATGAAGCAAATCGGTAATAAAATTGAATCCAAAGCAAAGATGTATTGTACTTACACGGCTTGGAGAAGAGATCAGGAAGACTGCCCTGAGCCACATTTTAAGGGTGTTTGAGAAACCACCCTGGGGAAACCACCCACCACCACCCTGAGCAGAGATATTGTTTCTGGGTCCAGACCCAGGCTTATGCCTGGTTCCCACTAGCAGAATAAATTCCCCATGTCCTTCATCATGACACTCATGGTGCAGGTCATCAGACACTGGGCTGCTGTAGAAATCCATGCAACATTACTGCACTTGCCAAAAGAAACAGCAGAAGTAATATTTCCATGTCACCTCTGCCTCCTAGAGTTCATGAGAGTGCTTCTGCTTTATCAAATCTAAATCACATCTGGAACTATAGCTACAAAAATGTCTGAAAAATGGAGACTTCAGCTTTTCAGTCACTGCAACACAGAGAAACATCTAGAAGGAGATGTTTACCTATTGTAGGACCAACTTGCCACATCTATCAGAAAATTCTTAAAGGGAATACACATGCAAATCATATCATCAATGAAATTTGGGTTGTCTAAGAGAGAAAAGGGAAATGATATCATGTAAATGTATTGATTTCATTTCTGCTCACATTAGGTAATAGGTATTTAACATATAGTTTTTTTCAAATCACGAGCCACATAGAAAATACTATTTATAAAAAAAAGAAAATGTTTCTATACTAAATACAGAATATATGTGAGCCCCCACTTCCACACTATTACTAATGGCACATCTATAAGTCACCACAGAGTGTGCTGTGCAATATACCCACTGAGAAGCTCTGTTCTAAAGAATAAGAGAATTAAATGTGAAATTTACTTTGTGAATTTTTATCACAATTAAATTAGATTATAAATTAAAATGCCTTAGGTATTTATTTTACACATATACAGTTACATGTGTAAAATGACATATTTATAAAGATATTCATTAAAACATCATTTGCAATGGCAAAAGCTTGGAACCAATATTTACCTGAACAGAAGGACAGTAAAATAAATTATAATGTATACATAATATAGATAATAATATACAGTAGTCAAAAGTAAGAAACTTTTCTGTGCATCAATACAGAATGGTCTCTGAGATGCGCATGTAGTAAAAGCAGTAATAGAAATAAGTCAATCAGAGAAAGACAATTAGCATATGATCTCCTTGATATGAGGAATTTGAGAGGCAGAGTAGGGGTTTTGGGGAGTAGGGAAGAGGAAATGAAACAAGATGGGATCGGGAGGGAGAAAAACCATAAGAGACTCTTTTTTTTTTTTTTTTAAGAGACTCTTAATCTCACAAAACAAACTAAGGGTTGCTGGAGGGAGGAGTGTGTGGAGAGGGCGGTTGGGTTATTGACATGGGGGAGGGTATGTGCTATGGTGAGTACTTTGAAGTGTGCAAGCCTGATGATTCACAGACTGTACCCCTGGGGCAAATAATACATTATAAGTTAACAGAACTAATAAAAAAAGATATATCAGTGCACGTGTGTAGTGTGTGTGTGTATGTGTGTGTGTTTGAAGTCTGTTCTAGATAGAGAGCCTCTGTTTGCCTCTGCAGGTATGCTCTCCACCCTTCTCTGCCCTGCTGTCTGTTCTGGGAGATTGACTTGTACAGGCTACATCAGTGCGTGCGTCTGCACTCTGGGTTCCTGCTGGCCTCTACAGCTAGGAAACACTGAGAAGACATTGGAAGGAGGAAGGACAGGGAACCCAATGTCTGTGTCACCCGCTCTAATCTCCCTCTCTGTGGATGCCAATTGATGAGTTGTGGGGATTCATGACTGTTTATTTAGTTCTCAGACCTAAGCCAGTTTTTATATCAGAGGCACAACTGAAATAGGACTCTCTACATGGCGATTCTTCTCCCAAACTTTCTCTAGAGGGGCCTTGGCCATTCATCAGGGTGAGTGATTACCCTAGGAAAAAGGAAATACCTAGATTTTCTAATGTTTACTATTACTAGGTTTAAATTGTTGCTAATACCCAGAGACTGGAAATACCCCTGCAGTACATTGGTCAAAGTGGGAACTTCTGGAAGTCATGTGATGGATGGAGTGCTGGCTTGAGTTTGTCTCAGAGAGAGCCCAGTAAGAGTACAGACACATCCTGTTGTTACTTTCCCAATCCCCAAATGTATAATGGGAATAGATATGTTTAGTAGTAATAAGATAGTAAACCAAAGTCAATACCACACTCCTGAGGAAATGAGAGAGTTTTTGCTACCATTAACAAACTGAGAGGTTCAGGAGTAGTTATTCCTACCGTATCTCCATTTTATTTGCCTTTTCAGACAATACAAAACCAGATGGATCATGAGGAAAGGTTCTATATTGCTGTAAACCTTATCAGGTGATGATACGATTGCATCTGTGATTCCAGATGTTATTTCTTTATTGCAGAAATAAGCATAGCCCCTGATACCTATTTACTATCACTGTATTTTCCCCACTGATACCAGCATAGGTAATCAGAAACACTTTGTCCTCATATGGCAAAGATAAAAGGAAGACCTTCATCAACAACTATTCTCTGTCATCATGTTGCATAAGGCTGTACTGATCAATTTGGTAGTCACTAGTCACATGTAGTTACTGACCACTAGTAATGTAGCTGGTACAATTATACATGTGCTATGAGAATAAAGTATGTACCAAATTTTCAAGACTGAATATGAAAAAAATTTAACTGTTATTAATATTTTTGTATTAGTCACATATTGAAATACTATTTTGTTGTATTGGGCCAAAAATAATATATTATTAAACTAATTTTATTTTTACTCTTTAATTGTAGTACCAGAAAATATTAGGGAGTAAATGTGGCTTACATTTTCCATTTATATTATCTTTCTTTCTTTCTTTCTTTCTTTCTTTCTTTCTTTCTTTCTTTCTTTCTTTTGGGGGAGAGAGAGTGAGTGCAAATGGGGTGGGGAGAGGCAGAGGGAAAAGGAGAGAATCTTAAGCAGGCTCCACTTCCAGCACAAAGCCTGATGCAGGGTTCAGTCTCAAAACCCTGAGATCATGACCTGAGCCAAAATCAAGTCATACTTAAATCTGGCGACTCATAGACTTGTGCCCTGGGGTTAATAATACATTATGTGTTAGTTTTTAAAAATTTAAGAAAAAAGAGTCACACACTTAGCCAACTGAGCTACCTGGGGAGCCTCTGTTCATACTACATTTCTATTGGACAACATTGATCTATAGGAAACTAGATTGTATTGGTAACCAACGGAATATCATAAATGTCCATTAAATTGATGAAACTAAAATAACTGGACCCAGTAAGAAGGAAGTAGGGCATCTCTGATGCCTTTGTAAGTTTTGCGTATGTTGTGGAATAAATGATTCAGGGACTGGCCACACAAGTAAAGATTCTGAGGTTCAGGAGTCTTTGTGATAGCTCTCGTAAAGGGACAGATACATTGGTGCATCTTGCATTGAACACTATATGTAAAGAAATACAATGTTTGGATTTGGATTTTAGAGGTAACACGTCCCATGTTTGGGCATACTGCTTTGACCTACTTATCTGGTAACCAATAAGACTAATAATCTCGAGTAAAACCAAGGGTAAATCCAACCAAGCAAGCAAAAAAGAAAATTTTAAAGGCAGTAGGTCCTACTGCCCTGCCTCATTGGCCTTAAGTCACAATAGACCCCATGATTGTAGAGGGTCTGTTGCAAGCCCCAGAAGGCTAATCTCTGGGCTCTGGAGAGAGTAGTAGAAAGAGAATTATTCTCATTCTGAAAAGGATCTCATAAATTGCTACTGTACCTAATACACAATGCATGCTCAACTATGGTATATCAAAGAGCTGGCTGGTATGAACTAGGTATTATACAATCAAACTACTCACAAAAATTGAAATACACCAAACATTCCATTATTGAGCAATGTAAGTAAGTAGTGCTGGCAAGTGACTCGGGCTCCCAAGACACTTTTTCCTAATCATTTGCCATTTACCCTTTCAGCCTAATTCCAAGGCCTCATAGGATGTCCTGATGATCAACTAACTGAAGAGGAAAAAGCACAGGCCTGGTTTACTTTTGTGTCTGCTCTGTTCTAGGGTGACAATGAAAGCAGCTATGGAAGGAAATCTCAGTGGCTACAACCTTAAATTGAAAACATTGTGTGACATGAGAGATGACTTCAAATACAAATCTACACTGATTCACAAGCACTGGTTAATGGGCTGGCAGGCTGGATGGGGAGTGAAAAATAAAACAAGACCAGGTAGTTGTTGAAAAGGTGGTCTGAAGGAGGAATGCACAGATGGAACTTTGGGAGTTGTCCTGGGACATGGAAATATTTGTATGGCAGGTTAGTGTGCCCCATAGCCTCTTTCGACAAACCCTCCAGTCAGTAGGACTATGTGCAAAGTAAGCATGGTGGTGGGGATGGAGGACAAGGATAGGCTCAACAAAATGTACTTTATCTCACCAAAATTTATGTGGCTGTTGTGACTGCTGAACACACAATTTGTAAACTGGCAAGGCCAACACTGAGATGCAGTATATGAACATCCCCTGCAGGGTCTCCTTCTGGTTGGTTGATTACATCTGACCTGTTCCATCTACCACTGACTACCTTTAGAAGCTTCAGGGGTTGCTATAGAAACAGGGACATAACAGCTATGCTTATATTATCTGTTTCTTCTATCTTTTCCTTATCCCACTAACTTATATAAAATACATTAGTGATGGCTAATGTTTTAAGTTTTAGGGGAAAATAGGATCAAATTGATATCACTCTGTGATGACAGTGTAGTTTGTCCCCAGAGTGTGTCCTTTGTGCAGAGATACAAACTTTTCACTGGACAGAAAGATAACTCCAGTGGCTAAAGGACATGAGGCTGACTATGCTGGATACCTTCCATTTCTACCTCCAGATCCACTTTCCACCTCTCCGTAGTATTCTCTACCCTTAAGTGGTCTGTATGGACCACATCACTGAACACTCTTATTTTCTTCAATTGGGTTTAGCCAATGTGAAGTACTAGAAGAATGCATTGCTAAAGATTTTTTTTTGAGGTGAAGAAACAGTGTTCTTATGGAGTTTACAGTTTATTTTATTTTTTAAAAATAATTTAAAAATTTAAAAAATTTTTAGAAATTATTACTCTTTATTTTCTATTCTTTCTTTCTTCCTTTATATTATTTTAAATATTTTAATTCTAGCATAGTCAACATATAGTGTTAAGTTAGTTTCAGGTGTACAATATAGTAATTCAACACTTCCATACATTACTTAGTGCTCATCATGGTAAATGTTCTCTGAATCCCCTTCACCTATTTCACCCATCCCCCCACCCCTCACCATCTGGTAACCACCAGTTTATTCTTTTTTTCTCTTGATGTTATGTCAGTCACCATACCGTACATCATTAGTTTTTGATGGAGAGTTCCATGATTCATTGTATGTATGTAACACCCAGTGCTCCAAGCACTATGTGCCCTTCTTAATACCCATCACCAGGCTAGACCACCCCACCCCCCTCCCCTCTATAGTTAAGAGTCTGTCTTTTGGTTTATTGGTTTGCTTCTTTTTTTCTTTTTTCATTTGTTTTTATAAATTCCACATCTGAGTGAAATTATACAGTATTTGTCTTTCTCTGACTGACTTATTTTGCTTAGCATTATACTTTCTAGATCATCCATGGCAAGATTTCATTCTTATTTTAATGGCTGAATAATATTTCACTCTGTGTGGGTGTATGTGTGTGAATGTGTAGGCTGCTTCCATAATTCAGCTATTATAAATAATGTTGCAGTGAACATAGGGGTGCATATATCTTTTCAAATTAGTGTTTTTGTATCCTTTGGGTAAATACCCAGTAGTGGAATTACCGGATCAAATACCAATTCTATTTTTTTTTTCAAATCACATGATTTATTAAATCAATTCAAAACACACAGCAAGAAACAATGGGAGAGATCTGGAACGGGCTGACTCATTTAGGATAGGTGCCCATGAGGTGGAATGAACACACCCTTGAATCCCGGACTTATGCCATGTTTACATGTCTTGTCCATCCGCTGTGTCAGCCTTCTTTTTTTTTTTAATTTTATTTATTTTTTTATTTAAGCTTTATTTAAACATATAATGTAACCCCCCCACCCTCTCCCAACCCCTCTCCTCCCCACCCCCCTCAGTTTGTTTTATGACATTAAGAGTTTCTTTCGGTTTGTCTCCCTCCCGATCCCATCTTGTTTCATTTTTACCTTTCCTACCACCTTAACTCCCACCCCCGTTGCATCTCCACTTCCTCATATCAGGGAGATCATGTGATAGTTGTCTTTCTCCAGTTGACTTATTTCACTAAGCATAATACGCTCTAGTTCCATCCATGTCGTCACAAATGGTAAGATTTCATTTCTTTTGATGGCTGCATAGTATTCCATTGTATATATATACCACCTCTTCTTTATCCATTCATCTGTTGATGGACATCTAGGTTCTTTCCATAACTTGGCTATTGTGGACATTGCTACTATAAACATTCGGGTACACGTGCCCCTTTGGATCACTACGTTTGTATCTTTAGGGTAAATACCCAGTAGTGCAATTGCTGGGTCATAAGGTAGCTCTATTTTCAATTTTTTGAGGAACCTCCATGCTGTTTTCCAGAGTGGTTGCACCAGCTTGCATTCCCACCAACAGTGTAGGAGGGTTCCCCTTTCTCCACATCCTCACCAGCATCTGTCATTTCCTGACTTGTTCATTTTAGCCATTCTGACTGGTGTGAGGTGGTATCTCATTGTGGTTTTGATTTGTATTTCCCTGATGCCCAGTGATGTGGAGCACTTTTTCATGTGTCTGTTGGCCATCTGGATGTCTGCTTTCCCTTCCTAATCAAAACTCTTCAAAGTGTAGGGATAGAAGGCACATACCTCAATATTATCAATGCCATCTATGAAAAACCCACTGCAAGTATCATTCTCAATGGAGAAAAACTGAGAGCTTTCCCGTTAAGGTCAGGAACACGACAGGGATGTCCGCTATCACCACTGCTATTCAACATAGTACTAGAAGTCCTAGCCTCAGCAATCAGGCAACAAAAAGAAATTAAAGGCATCCAAATCAGCAAAGAAGAAGTCAAACTATCACTCTTTGCAGATGATATGATACTATATGTGGAAAATCCAAAAGGCTCCACTCCAAAACTGCTAGAGCTTATACAGGAATTCAGTAAAGTGTCAGGATATAAAATCAATGCACAGAAATCAGTTGCATTTCTTTACACCAACAACAAGACAGAAGAAAGAGAAATTAAGGAGTCAATCCCATTTACAGTTACACCCAAACCATAAGATACCTAGGAATAAACCTCACCAAAGAGGCAAAGAATCTATACTCAGAGAACTATAAAGTACTCATGAAAGAAATTGAGGAAGACACAAAGAAATGGAAAAATGTTCCATGCTCATGGATTGGAAGAACAAATATTGTGAAAATGTCTATGCTACCTAAAGCTATCTACACATTTAATGCAATGCCTATCAAAATCCCATCCAATTTTTTCCAAAGAAATGGAACAAATAATCCTAAAATTTATATGGAACCAGAAAAGACCTCGAATAGCCAAAGGAATATTGAAAAAGAAAGCCAAAGTTGGTGGCATCACAATTCCCGACTTCAAGCTCTACTACAAAGCTGTCATCATTAAGACAGTATGGTACTGGCACAAAAACAGACACATAGATCAATGGAACAGAATAGAGAGGCCAGAAATAGACCCTCAACTCTATGGTCAACTAATCTTCGATAAAGCAGGAAAGAACATCCAATGGAAAAAAGACAGCCTCTTCAACAAATGGTGTTGGGAAAATTGGACAGCCACATGCAGAAAAATGAAATTGGACCATTTCCTTACACCACACACAAAATAGACTCAAAATGGATGAAGGACCTCAACGTGAGAAAGGAATCCATCAAAATCCTTGAGGAGAACACAGGCAGCAACCTCTTTGACCTCAGCCGCAGCAACTTCTTCCTAGGAACAACGCCAAAGGCAAGGGAAGCAAGGGCAAAAATGAACTATTGGGACTTCATCAAGATCAAAAGCTTTTGCACAGCAAAGGAAACAGTCAACAAAACCAAGAGACAACTGACAGAGTGGGAAAAGATATTTACAAACGACATATCAGATAAAGGGCTAGTATCCAAAATCTACAAAGAGCTTAGCAAACTCAACACCCAAAGAACAAATAACCCAATCAAGAAATGGGCAGAGGACATGAACAGACATTTCTGCAAAGCAGACATCTATTTTTAATTCTTGAGGCACCTCTATACTGTTTTCCATAGTGGCTGCATAAGTCTGCATTCCTAAAAGTAATGCAAGTCCATGTCCTTGCCAACACCTGTTGTTTCTTATGTTGTTTATTCTAGCTATTTTGACAGGTGTGATGTGTAGTTTTGATTTGCATTTCCCTGATGATGAGTGATGTTGAGTATTTTTTCATGTGTCTGTTGGCCATCTGGATGTCTTTTTTGGAGAAATGTCTGTTCATGTCTTCTACCCATTTTTAATTGGATTATTTGGCTTTTTGGTGTTGAGTTGCATGGATGATTTTTACATTTTAGCAGGTGAAACAAAAAATAAACAAACAAGATTATAAAATAATGTCAAGTAGCACAATAAAAAAACATAAACAGTTAGATGGGGGCTTATCAAGAGGCCTATCTTGGACAGGTTGTTCGGACATGACCTTGCTGAGGGGATTTGGTTTAAATATGGCCTTAATAAAATGAAAGGTGGTTCCAGAGAAGATCTGGGGAAAATTATCCAGGCAGAGAAAAGTACACCTGGGGTGTTGCTAGATGGTGGAGAAGAAAATGGAGAGATGTAAGAAGTAAGTTTAGAGCAATAAAGTTTCAGATTGTACAAAGCTTTGGAAATCATCACATGTATCTTAAATGGACTTGAACTGCAGAAGGAAGTCAGTAAGTGGTTAGAGAACTAGAGAGTGGTGTGATCTAATTTATGTGAAAAAGATCACCCTGACTGCCACCTAGAGAATTGGCTAGAGGGGGCAAGAGCAGAGACATAAATTGGCTACTGTAATACACTTGCTGTGAGCTGGTGTCTTCTTAGAGTAATATGGAAACAGGGAAAGTGGGAAGAGTTGTTTGGATTGGGGGAACTACTTTAAAAATAAGGCTGATAGGTCAATAGACTATGCTTTTGAATGACTGTGGGCTTGGATGCAAAGAATTTGATAACTAGGTTATGGCCTTAACAGGTAGGCCCACAGTATTGCCATTAATTCAAACAGGGAAGATGGGAAGGAGGTTTGTGAGTGGGAAGAAATTGAGAATTCTGTTTTGGACCCCTTTAAGTTTGAGTTTGCCATTTTCCAACTAGAGTGTATTGGAAAGGCAGTTGGGGATAATCAACTTTGATACTGAAGGGAAAGTCTGGAATAAAAGAATAAACTTGAGGTACATTAGTGTATAGGTGAATTTTAAAACCAAATACTGGCTGAAGAAACCTAGGAAATTTGTTCAATAAAAACAGGAAATGGCTGAGGTTTGAGATATGAGACATGCCAATATTTAGATTTTAAGGAGGAAGAGGTGGCAGCAAAGAAGAGAATCGATGAACAATGAATTCAGAAGGAAATATCATGGTATCCTGAAATCCAAGTGAAAAAAATTGTCTTTACTTAGAGGAAAGATCAAAATTGTCTTTACTTAGAGGAAATGAGAATTTGAAATGATCAAATACTCATGACAAATGGAGCCTGGGAATTGGCCATGCAATTTGGCAAGATGGAGATCACTGATCTTGAAGAGATTACAATCTAGTGGTGGTACCAAAAGTCTAAGTCAGAGTGAAGTAAGAAGCAAATGGGAAGTAATCAGGTGCCATATCTGGTAAGAAAAATTCTTTGAGGGGATACCTGGGTGGCTCAGTTTGTTAGGTGTTTGCCTTCAGCTTAAGTCAAGATCTTAGGGTCCTGGGATCAAGCCCCACATCGGGCTCCCTGCTCATCAGCGAGTCTACTTCTCCCTCTCCCTCTCCCTCTGTGATTTCTCTGGCTGTCACTCTCTCTCAAATAAAGAAATAAAATCTTTACAAAAAAAAAAAAAAGAAAAAAATCATTGAAGAATTTTGATGTTAAAGGGAGCAGAGAATTGGGCTAGGAACTGGCAGAATCTAGGGGTTCTACAAATAATTTTTTAAGGGGAATATTAAATGTGTTTGAAAATTACAACTAGAAGGCAGATGGAAAGTAGTTAGCCAGCATATAGTACACCATAAGTTTTTGTTGTAGTGTTCATGTGATTCATTGGTTGCTATAACACCCAGTGTATAACACCCAGTGCTAATCATAACATGTGCCCTCCTTAATACCTATTACCCGGTCACCCCACCCGCATTCAGTTTTCTCTCCCTTCCCATGTGGTCCTCTGCTCTACTCATGTTCCACAATTGAGTGAAACAATATGATAATTGTCTTTCTCTGCTTGACTTGTTTCGCTTACCATAATCCCCTCCAGTTCCATCCATGTCAATGCAAATGGTGGGTATTCATCATTTCTGATGGCAGAATAATATTCCATTGTACTATATGCTGGCTAAATGAACATAAAAAATTTTTTTTTTTAAAAATCATTTGTAAAAAAAATAAGGAAAGAAAATAGTTAGAAATATTTTATGTAGTAGATAACGAGGTTCAGATTGGAAAGGGAAGAAAATAAGACCAGGAAGTGGGGTACTGGTAAAATGAGAACACTTTTCAAGGGAAAAAAAACAATGAGAGATAGAAAGATAGCAAGGTTGATCAAAGTTAGCTGTGTAACATTGTCTTTTAGATTCAGATGACATTGGTTGGAATCCCCATTCTTGTGTCATGAAAGCTTTATTCTTTCCATTGCCTCTGCAGATTCAGTGCTAAAAGCAGAGACTTTCTCCTCTCATGCTCCAGACCTCCTGAAACCACACCAGTTTAATGAGTGGGCCTTTGACTTTGTGTATGCTGCCCCTGTTCCTTCCTTGTCAAATCAGATGTGGACTTACCAATTTTCTATGGCCTCTACATGTGAGAAGCCACATGGAAGAGGCCTCATATAAAGCAGATTTTATAGAAGTTCACATCACAGAACACAAATCACTTAAAATGGAGTGTTTGAACAAACCTGTTTTGAAAAATCTTTCTCTACCAATTCAGGCTCCAGCTTCCTGCTATGAAACACAGCACTCTCATTGTCTGTCTGGTCTCCCTTGACTTTTCCTCTCTGATTTTTGTTTACCCCATATTACTGAAGGTTTAATCTAGTTTAGTGTTCTTTTCTCCCACCAAACCATAACCTGAGGACTTGTCTGACACTCCCAGATCAGTTTTAAAAGCATTTTCTTAAACCAAGATAATTCCCTCCTTACTAAAATGTCTGGCTCCTGTAGTTATGGCCATCTTCCCACTGGGATACCTGATGGGAGGGCGGGAGGCTATAGCAAGTTCACTTTTGATGTGAAACTGTTTTGCAGTGAGGTTCTTGGATTGCCTCTGGGAGTTATTACTGTGAAATTTTGAGGATTTGTGAAATTAGAATGCTGGTTGTGTGTCCATGTGGATGTTAAAATTAATCCATCTGAACCATAACATGGGGATGAAGAGACAGATAGCAGAAAGGGCCAAAGTCACCCAAAATCTGCAACCCAGATGGTAGCAATGAGCTGTCAGTTAGGAGCTGAATTGTGTCTCCCCTAAATTCATATGTTGAAGCCCAAGCCCCCTGCCTCCTCAGAATATGACTGTTTTTGGAGATAGGGCCTTTAATGAGGTAATTAAGTTAAAATGAAGCCATTAGGGTGGGCCCTGAGCCAATAAGCAAACTGGTTCTTCACTTTGCTGTGTTAATGACACACCTTCCAATATGGGAATTTATGATGGCAACACTGAAGGATGTAAAAAGTAAACACCACTTTTAAAAAAGAAATTCTAGAAAATGGAAAAAAAATTATTTCTACAGTCATTACACTATTCACTTTGTCCTCCAAACCTATGTGGCTCTGTGTTAATAGAACTGCTGATAGTCCTCATTTGGCCCCATTTTAGACATGGTCAGAGGTTTTTCTTATGCATCTCACAATATGAAACCAGTTGTGCCCCACTCTGAGTTGTGTCCCAGGATCCCTCAACTTCCATTTCTACCTGATAAAGGTTACCCGGGGCATACATCCTCATTTTTCAAAAAACAAATTGTATGCATTGGTAAAAACTTGGAGGCACTTGTGAGGGTTTTAAGGATATCAGTACAATCCAGCATACCAATTATAAACTACCGGTATTGAAATGTGAGACAAAATGAATGCACTCATCCATAGTGCTGTGGCTGAAATCCTCACTTAAAGGGATCCCTATAGGGGCACCTGGGTGGCTCAGTGGGTTAAAGCCTGTGCCTTCAGCTCAGGTCATGATCCCAGGGTCCTGGGATCCAGCCCCGCATCGGGCTCTCTGCTCAGCGGGGAGCCTGCTTCCCTTCCTCTCTCTCTGCTTGCCTCTCTGTCTACTTGTGATCTCTGTCTGTCAAATAAATAAATAAAATCTTAAAAAAAAAAGGGATCCCTAGAGGTGGAAATGAAGAAGTTTGCTGTCAAATGCCTTGGTGTTTCTGTATTGATCTTTCCTACAAATTATAAAAACAGCAACAACACCCACCAACCGTCACATGTGCATATCAGAATTCACTTTTCCATCAAAGACATTTGAGTATCCCTGTGTTGTTTTGTCATCTGCACCTGTTGAATTGAACACTTTCATGCTGTGTGCAGGTGACCTGGCAGGTGAAGACAGGTACCTGTTAAACAAGGGTATGCTGGAGGTCATCTGTCATCTGGAAGTTATCCAGGAATAGGGAGGAGTGACAACACCTTTACCTTTCCCCACCAACAAGGCTTTGTGGTGAAGTTAGTGATGGATAAGCTGGAAGGGAGGTGAAGCTCCTTGCTGGATCAACAAAGGGATTACCACTGCTTGGTAATAGTCAAAGGGAGCTGTCCTTTCCAAGCAGCTATGTAGGGGAAAGACTGGACTGAAAATGGCTTTTTTAAAAAATTCAATATTTTAGTGTGTGTGTGTGTGTGTGTGTGTAGAATACTTTTCATGTATTTAAAAATTTTATTCTTTAAAAAATTAACCACTATGGTAAAATATACTTGAGGAACTTGCATAACTATTTTCTTATAGATACCCCAAATTATATATCCAAGACTGACATTATTATTTCAGATGATATATTATTTAAACAAATAAGCAAAATTTCTCGGTCCTCCTGAGGTACCCAGAATGAGTTATCTAGAACTAGATAACTAGTTCTTCTTATAGGGTTTCTGGGTGCAGCTGATTTATCTAATCTGCCTGTCTATATTCAGTTATATTATGGATTACTATAGTTTTTGCTAAAATAGGTCATGTCAAAACACGCTATCTTTACATTTACTTAATTAGATATCTGGTCAGTTGAAATGCCTGTATTCAATCATTTTTAGATATTGAGCTTATAGCTCTTTGACTTTATTTCTGCTTTCCTCCAGCACAAAGTGATACTGAGTATGACACCCTAAATATAATGACTTTCTGCATAATCTTTTTTGCAACAATTCCTCTTGTCCAGCCCACTAAATGTGGGAACAGGACCAAAATACAAGGGCTTTCTCATTGTTAACTCATGCTTACTACAGCTGTTCACAGAAATAAAAGAGGCAATTATTTACTAATCTGATTGCCTCAAGTACTATGTAAAGTTGACAGATCAAAAACCACCAAACATCAATGCAAGTAAACACATGTGCAATTTTTTACTCATGTATAATGATATCATTTTCACATACCTTTTCTCTGCCCCTAGGCTACTTTTTTCTATATTGCTGGCATTCTTAAATCATCCAAGTTCAAGTTCTAACTTTCTGTAGACTTCTAACAAGTCATGATCCATCTCTGACCTCAGTGACTTGTTTCTGTCTTCGCTAATACCTTATTTCTCACAAGACTGACTTACTTTTGCACACTGAAACCACACCTGGTACTCTGTGCTAACTCCCTCTCTGCTAAACTACTTAACAAAGATGTTGCTAGTCCACACAAGCATCATCATGAGAATTAGAAGAAAGTGTCCTTTCTTCGAGTATTTTACTTCCACTTGTAGAAACTGTAGTACAAATTTGCAATTATAAATCAGTAACGACTATTGGATTAAAGTGGCTCCCAGAATAATGCAGTGCCCTGCCTGAATGCCCAGTATCCAATTCCTCCAGGGCTGTGATTCTGGATACCTCTTTTTATTTTAATTGAAGTACAGTTGACACTCAATGTCACATTAGTTTCATGTGTACAACATAGTGCATTATGCTATGCTCACCACCCATGCCTACCATCTGTCACCAGACTGCACAGTAAAACACCATTAACTATATTCCCTGTGATGTAGCTTTCATCCCTGTGACTTACTCATTCCATAAATGGAAGCCTGTACCCCCCACTCTCGTTCATCCATTTCACCCATCCGTACACTTCCCTCCCCTCTTGCAACTACCAGTTTGTTCTTTGGATTTACGGGTCTGGTTCTGCTTTTGTATTTATTCATTTCTTTTGTTTTTTTAGATTCTACATATAAGAGAAATCATATGGTATTCATCTTTCTCTGTCTGACTTATTTCACTTAGTATAGTTCCCTTTAGGTCCACTGGAGACATTATTTATTTACTTATTTATTTAATAAAATTATGTTTTTAAGATTTTGTTTATTTATTTGAGACAGAGCACTTCTGCATGCAGATATGAGAGACAGTGAGAGCAGGAGCAGGGGCACGGGGAGAAGCAGACCCCCTGCTGATCAGGGAGCCCTACATGGCTTGATCCCAGGACCGTGGGATCAGGACCTAAGCCAAAGGCAAATGTTTAACTGAGTGAGCCACCCAGATGCCCCAAGAGACATCTTCTTAAATCCTGATTATAAAGTAATATTGAAAAAATAGAGAAATTATAAAAGCATAATGAATATAAAAACACAGTGCCACTACCCAGAAATAATCACATAGCTAAGGGGTTCTTTTGGTCAACTATGACAACTCAAAGTAGCTCAAGGAAGAGGACTTTTATCAAAACAATAAGCAATTTCACAAAAGATTTCAAAATAGAGGAACAGTAACAAGAAAGTCAAGATCAACTGTGAGGCTCTATTCCCTTAGTACCCTTCTCTCAGCGGAGGAACTTTGCTGTAGTTCTGATTCCCTGTTACTTTCTTCTCCACCTGGACTTGACGGTGTCATTGTTTGACATACTTGCTGCATCTCTTAATTCAAATCTTCAGTGAAAGCATCTGAATAGCTCATTCAGCCCAAGACTGGTCTCGCTTGGGTCAGAGACTCACTACTATCCCAGTCTTTAAAAAATCGTGTTTGGATTTTGATTGTGATTGCATTAAATTTTTAAATGAACTTAGAGAGGACTAGTGATTTTAGAATGCTGACTTACATAATGGAGAACTATGGTATGTCCACCTAGTTTGTCAAACATTTCTCTTTTCATATTTTAGTAGTTTTGAGTTTCCACATCATTTTAATTCCTGAGTAATTTCTACTTGTTGTTGCTTTTATAAACAGAATGATTTCCAAATATACTTTCAAACTCATTTTGATGATATATTCAATACTTATAAATTTGCACCTATTTATCAAGCAAGACTTGCTCTAATAATTAACGACTTGCCTTTTGTTTGTTTCCTCTTTGAAGATGTTGGGGAGGTATAAGAAGTCCCACTCATCTAAAACTGACTAACTGATGGAAGACTAATTGGAGATTGTTCCATCTCAGTTCATTAGATCAATGCCTGGAGCCCTGCTATCTACTACGTAATCCCCTTGATTGCCAGCTAGGATCTCTACAGTTCTTGCTCAGAGATTTTCTCTTTACTATGTCCCAAATTAGGGATATCATTTGCTCCTGGTGGCAGCTTTTTCATGCTCCTGATGACTGAGTCTCAATCTTTTGATATACTCTGTATGCTCAAGATACTATCTTATATCTGCCTGAGTGTGACCTTCATAGCATTGAAACTGGTTGATTATGCTTTTGTTGTCTGTATTCAGACACTTTTGAAATTTTAAAATTAACTGATTGGTGGGGCACCTGGGTGGCTCAGTGGGTTAAGCCTCTGCCTTCAGCTCAGGTCATGATCTCAGGGTCCTGGGATCGAGCCCCGCATCAGGCTCTCTGCTCAGCAGGGAGCCTGCTTTCCTCCTCTCTCTCTCTCTCTGCCTGCCTCTCTGCCTACTTGTGATCTCTCTCTCTCTGTGTCAAATAAATAAAATCTTTGAAAAAATAAATATTTAAAATTAATGGATTGGTTACATATCACACTTTGGTAGTGCTCTAAAAGGTGTGGCTGATTACATGTTCTTGATTATTTATTGAGTTTAATGGTGACAACAGTAAAATATAACAAGGAAGTCCTAGTAAAATAAGATGCACACATTTTAATTTTTTACATCTTGATTTACTGATGTCAGTCCTAATCAGTGGTGACATGCTGCATAAGGCAGGCTTTGGAAAGAATCAGAAAGAAGCATGAAGGCAAACAGGTTGGATAATCATAAAACCACATTCATTTCAGAAGTGAAGAAATGATTTCTATGTGCCACTGCATGGTCTTTCCTTCAAAATATTTGCCAACGAACAGACTCATTCCTTTAATCCAGGCAATTTCCTAAACGAAAACAACTTTTTATTCACCCACATGAAATACTAGGTTTTTGGAAATAACAGGAGGAAAACCCAAAGCCACAACAGTAGTTTCAAAGGCATTAATTGTAATGTTCCCTCAAATTACCTTGTCAAGCTCTGAGACTGATCAGCCTTTGAAATAACAGAAGTTAAACACTTAGTATGGTTTGAAATGGAAACAAAACCATAATTCTTTCCTTCTTTGTAGTTGATGAATGTGTACAGTATTCTACTGCAAAACACATCAAATCTTGCAGTAAAATGTAATGTTTGTCTCATGCACAGCAGCAAGCTAATGATAAGCAATTCCCAAGCTTGGCCTGCCTACTCAGGCCATCATTTAAGTAGCTAAGGACGCCCTTCCCAAAGGCTCTGTCAAGTCTAAGTCTTCTTGCCTCCTAGGGAGTGGGATGTGCTCTGCAAAGGTGTCAGAAGATCTGTCTCCCAGCTTTATCTCTTAGCATATACGTGAACTTGGGCAACTCATTGAACCCCATCAAACTTGATATTATTAACCTGTAACACAGTGGTAAAAACACCTCTCTTATAGGCTTGTGGATGATTACTGCAAATAAATAGGTATGACTAGATCACGGCGTGGTTTCGTGTCAGTGGAGAGAAGGAAGCCTGAATAGAAGGCAAGGGTTCAGTTTTTGGAGGGCACACAAAACTGCAGTAGGGACCTAGGGCTTTATTCTGCAGGATTTGTATTAGTCGCAGGTTTGTGAATGAACTGCATACATTTATTTTCATATCTAATTTTAATTAATCTTTTGATGTGTTTATTACATCCCCAAGCAAGCAACATCTTTAGGTGTCCTGAAGGAAAGTCAACACCCTTTACTTGAGAGAGCCTGTTTCAATTAGACCCTGTTACCC
Source organism: Taxidea taxus jeffersonii (assembly GCA_003697995.1). NCBI lineage: Eukaryota > Metazoa > Chordata > Mammalia > Carnivora > Mustelidae > Taxidea > Taxidea taxus. The sequence goes on from RCUC01140635.1 coordinate 51,930, forward strand.
CTTGTGAAGGCACTGCCTGATAACCTTGAAAACAAGGAAATAAATCACAAAGAAGCAGCAAAAAATTAAACAAATGTAGTAAAAAAATAAAAATAGTAACATGAGATGAATAATGCTTAAAGTACATGTGATCCAATTCATCACATGTATCAATGGAAGTCCAAAACTTATATTTTGCAGTCTAGAACAGCACTTCACGGCATAATAAGCCACATGTGATTATCAACTTGCAATGTGACCAGTCAAGACCAACCTGTGCTGTAATTGTAAAATAACACCCCAGATTTCAAACACTTCATATGAAAGAAAAATGTAAAGATCTCTCATTAACATTCTTTTTTTAAAAGATTTTATTAATTCATTTGAGAGAGAGAGCACGAACAGAGGGGCAGAGGCAGAGGGAGAAGCAGACTCCCCACTGAGCGGGGAGCCCAACATGGGGCTCAATCCCAAAACCTGAGATTAAGACCTCAGCCACCCAGGCGCCTGTCATTAACATTCGTATATTGACTACAAGTTGAATGATAATATTTTAAGGTAGTATTAAATAAAATGTATTGTTACAATTAATTTCATTTTGTCTTTTTACCTTTGTAACGGGGAAACTAAAATATAATAAAATTGTGCATGTGGCATATTCCATTTTGATCGGAAAACATTATACTAATATTGATTACAAGTTGAACGATAATATTTTAGGGTAGTGTTAAATAAAATGTATTGTTACAATTAATTTCATTTTGTCTTTTTACCTTTGTAATGGGGAAACTAGAAAATAATAAAATTGCGTGAGACACATATTCCATTTTGATCGGAAAACATTATGCTAGATCATTCTGGAGCAATACTAGAAACAGAGCATTGCACTCTCAGGACTTTCTCCTTGGATACCTTCTGAAGAATGATTAAAGCTACTTGAAAGCAGACATTTGGCTATCTTTATACTTCTTGGAGCAAATGCTGTATATATTGATGGTTATGAGTGTACACATGGCCATTGTGCTTGTGCTTTAAAAAAAATAGAAAGTTGGAAAATCACTGTGAAAACTTGTGATGTTTCTGCCAAAGCTTAAGCCCTGAGATGACATTTGTAGTTTGCTTTGATCAGAGTTTTTGGGCCCAAAAGCCTCTCCAGAAAATACAGTGTTGTGAATGTCCACAGATGGAAATAAAAGGGCTGTGAATAGGGGTGCCTGGGTGGCTCAGTGGGTTAAGCCTCTGCCTTCAGCTCGGGTCATAATCTCAGGGTCCTGAGATGGAGCCCCACTTCGGGCTCTCTGCTCAGCAGGGAGCCTGCTTCCTCCTCTCTCTCTGCCTGCTTCTCTGCCTACTTGTGATCTCTGTTTGTCAAATAAATAAATAAAATCTTTTTTAAAAAAGGGCTGTGAATAAGGGGGGGGTCTGTACACCACAGGAGTCCATAGTGGGAAATCTACCATTGCCATTGAGTCAAAATTTAAGTCATTTGCATGTTTGTGTTTTGCCCCTACTTATATATTTTTGGAGGACAGGAACTGTACATGGACCCAGCATTGTGTTCCATCCAGGCAGGAGTTTGACGGATCCTTTTGAGTGATAAAGCTCTTAGCGTGATTTGACTTGCTTTTTTGCAATCGTGCTAATGACATACACTACCACACTGGGTTTTTATTTTTTAAATTATTTTAGCTGCTAAATGTCAGCACTAGAGATTTTATATGTGATGGGAAAACATACCACTTGTGTATTCTTATTAGATGATCTGTGAATTGTAAAATTATTTCTAACTGGAAGAGAGCCAGAGGTGGTTTTCTGTGAAAATCAAGCTTAGTGCTGCTCCAGTTCAAGGCATTTTTACTTTTTGTGAGCTTGTAAGAGATTATTACCATAATTCTAAATTGGCTGCTGTATGTTCCAGATACATAATCCCAAAGAGGTAATACAACCAAGATTCCGGAAATGCTTTTTGACAAAAATGTCTGCCACGTTGGTTGACACACTTAAAATGAAATGAATCATCTAGAGTGTGAGGATGCTGAAGATAATCCTCTGATCACATCAAAATTGCTGCTCCAGTACCACCATAGTGAGCAGATTAGACTGATCCGTTTGTCCTGGCAATAAAGAGAAAGAGCAAGGAGGTGGGGGGTGGGGATGGGGGATTCTCTTTGAAGGTTTACAAGGCTGTATCTAGAGAATACCTTGTTGTTTTTTCTTTGGAAGAACAGAAAGAAAACCTCTTTATCAGTTGTTAAGTGTTGAAACTGGCAGGATAATGAAACAAACACTGAACATTAATCTTCAGGCTCACCTGCCAATTTTACCTTCATCCTTCTGGAAAGATGTCCGTGTTAGGCCAGGTGGTAAATTTAAAAGTGATTTTTAAAGACTGAACTCATTGGATGGTGGGTCACAATCAGAGGCACATACTCAGGGCTAGAACTGCTGGCACAGGACCGTCCGTGAAAGCCAGGGATGATTCAAAGCTATGATAAAAGAAGAGAGTTACCAGAGTAATAATAATAATTCAACCTTGGAGGTTTTCACAGCTGGCACGTCAATTTGGCATGGTTGTTCCCCTGAGCTGCTAAGTATGTCAGATTTTCTCATGACAAACAGAGAAGGGAGGGTCTCCCTGCCGGCGTGTTCAGGTCTGAAGAGCTTAATGATAATCACTCTGGGTTCTGTGCCTGCCCCACTGGCGCTATTAGCTAATTGTCTGGAAAGCCCTTTGTAATGAACATACTCAGGAGCCAGAATTTCGATACACAGGCTTCAATTTGATGGAATGTCAAGAGTATTCAATAGCAGCCGAATAATACCAGGCATAAAATATTGTACGTTTATGTAGTAAGTATTTAAGCACATGATCATCCTTCAGATTCACTCAAGTTTGTTTTCTCCAGGATTTTCTCCTCACAAGGGTCTCTTTTCTTCAAAATGCCATCATTAATATTGTCATTTCCAATAAAAATACAATTTTAGCTGTTTTTAACATTTGGATCCATACTTGCGGATTTGATGTTCCTCTGACATTAAAAAGACAGTAAGCTATGGGACACTTGGGTGGCTCAGTTGGTTAAGCAGCTGCCTTTGGCTCAGGTCATGATTCTGGGTCCTAGGATGAGTCCCCCATCGGGCTCTCTGCTCAGCGGGGAGTCTGCTTCTCCTTCTGCCTGCTGTTCCCCTGCTTGTGTTCTCTCTCTCTGAAAAATAAATAAATAAAATCTGTAAAAAGTAAAGTACAAAAAAAAAAAAAGACAGTAAGCTAATCTAGATGGGGTCTGTACCATATGGCTGGGAAATTGTGCAGAGGGTTTGTAATAGAATTTCCAGACTCCGAATCTAGTATGTATCTTACCTTACACTAGAGTCATAGCAAAGATGAAACAACAGTGCTCTAACCAAGGGTTAATATCAATGTGCCCACAAACAGAGTACTATTAAGCCAAGGATGTCAGGATGCCCATTGTGACCTGGCCTAGTATTGACTCACAGCTTGTCTGGGGACCAGAGCCTAATGGTTTGTGTTGCTCCAGTGTCATTCCAGAATGGAGGATGTGTTCAGGGTTGCTTTGGCTTCTGCATTTCATTGCCTCCAAAATAGCATATGCCCATCTGGGAGAACCTGATGTTATGAAGAGCAAAGGAACCAGCACAGAATAATAATAAAGCCACAGGGTTCTTGCCAGAGGCAGACCAATGCTTCAAGGCTTACCATTTGTATACTCATAAAGGGAATTTATATCTTAGCCATTTAGCAACTACTGCATTGTTCTTTTTCAGGACAAAATTTTTATAAAAGAAACAGTGGGTATTTTACCACAGCCCTAATATGAATACTAGATCTTTATCTTAAGGGGTTTTCACCCTGTACCTAGAGGGTCTTAGTCTCACAGAGTGTGGGTGGGAACAGTGAAAATGTGCCAAAGGAGGTTGAAAATGAAACTAGAACATTTGGTCCCAATTCCAGTTTGTGTGGCTACTGTGGAGGGAGTGCACTCCTTGGGGTCTGAGCCCGGATCTGAGATCCATACTCATGAGTTGTGAGCAAGACACTTAACCTGCCAGAACATCAGTTTCCACATCTGGGAATTGGAGTTTTAACAATGCCCATTTCTGAGGATCCTGTAAGCCAAGAGATATAAACATGCAGGAGAAACTGGCACACACTCCTCACATATTAGCTACCACCAATTTCTATTATCTCAAATCTGGGAATTATGAGACCAATTAGCGGGAAGGGCTATAATTTAGTAAGGTCCAAAGTTGGAACTGGAACACATGCATGGAGGGCTCAGTACCTATTGATACAGACTCACAAAGTTGGTTGTTAAGAAAATGTTCAGTTCTTTGGTAGAAGATACTAAAGAAAATATTATATTTCAACAATTTGATTCTGTTCAAGAAAAGCTCTTTTATGAATGCACTTACATGTCTTAAAGGGACAGTCACCTGAAATTGAGGAAGATCGTTTTTGCCTAAAGCTAATAGCTTTTTAATATTATAAGAAAAGTCAAAATTTATCTTTGGTCTCCAACATAAGAATGTGTAGCTCCATTTTGATATGTTTTCATTATACAAATCACTCAATACAGAACCGATGTGTTCTTTGAATTTTTTTCAATCACATACTTAATTGATGTCATAGGCTTATATGACTGCGTATTAAGTGGCTTATTAGTATGTCTGCCTGCCAGTATATCCAACTTAGGCTGAAACACAGGAGCTCCTTAGAAAAGTTACTCACCTCACTCACATCACAATAGCCGCATAACGAACCTTTGTTCGTTCTGGCTTCTTGCACTCCGCATGATGCTTTCAAGCTTCATCTATGTTGTAATTACTTCAAAAGAGTTGCAGTTTTGTATCAGAACTCCATTTCCATTGTATAGAATGGATAGTATAGAACTACATTTTACTTTTTCATTCATCAGTTTGTTGGTATTTTCCGTGTTTTATTTATATAAAAGTTTTCATATGGACATGTTTTCAATTCTCTTGGGTATATAGCTGGGACTTTGCCCTTGGCACACACCTGCCAAGTCAAACGATAACTAACTATAACACCTTCTGAGGGTTGACCAGACTGTTTCCACAGTGATTGCATCAAATTACATTTTTGATAAGTTGCAAGTGTTCCAATTTCTCCACATCTTCACCAATACTTGTTCTTAGCTTTTTCTTTTTTTTAATTTTTATTTTACCCATCCTGGTGAGTGTGGAATGGTACCTCATTGTAATTTTGAGTTGCACTCATGGCTAATGATGTTGAGCATCTTTTTTACGTGCATATTGGTCATTTTTATATTTTCTTTAGAGAAATGTCAACTCAGCTCCTTCGCCCATTTTTTAATTGGATGGTTTGTTTTTATTGACTTGTAAGATTTCTTTATATATTCTGAATATAAGTTCTTTCTCAGATAGATGGTCTGTAAATATTTCCTCCTATTCTATGGGTCACCATTTCATGTCTAAATGGTCTCATTTACAGCATAAAAAGCTTTTAATTCTGATGATATCCACTTTTTAAATTTTGCTTTTATATATTGGTGTTATATCTAACAAACAACTGTCTATTTCAAAGGCATGGAGATTTATATCTTTGTTTTCTTCTAAGAGCTTTTATGGTTTAGCTCTTATATTTAGGTCCTTTATTCATTTCAATTAATTTTATATATGGCATGAGATAGATGTCCAACCTCATTATTTTGTGTATTGATATCTCATTAACCCAGCACTGTTTGTTGAAAATACTTTTCTCATTGCATTGTCTTACCCTATCAATTATCAATTGATTATAAATGTGAGGATTTATTTCCAGACTCATAATTCTATTCCATTGATTTTTATGTCTATCCTTATTCTAGCTTCACATTGTTTTGAGTACTGTAACTTCCTAGTAAGTTTTGAATTTGGTAAATACGAGTCCTCTAACTTTGCTGTTCTTCAAGATTTATTTGGCTATTCTGTGTCCCCTGAATTTGTATAGGAATTTTAAGATCAGCTTGCCATTTTCTGTAAACCAACTGAAATTTTGATAGAGACTGTGTTAAAATTTTAGATCATTTTGGGGAGTATTGCCATCTTAACAATATTAGGCTTTCTGATTCATGAACAAGGTTGTCCTTTCATTTACCCATATTTGTTTTAATTTTTTGAACAGTATTTTGAATTCTTCAAACTATATGTTTTGGACTTTAGTTAAATCTATTCCTAAATATTTTATGATCTTGATATTCCTGCAAGTATAATTGTTTTCTAACTTTTATTTTTGGATTGTTCATTATAAGTGGTTATAAATACAATTGATTTTTTATATTGATCTTTGACCCTGCAAACTTGATAAACTTATTTGTTTTAATATTTTTTATCAAGATGAAATTCACATAAGACTTTTTAAAGTGTACAATTCAATGGCATTTAGTACATTCACAGTGTTGTGTGACTACTAGTTCTGTCTAATTCTAAAATATTTTCATTCACCCCAAATAAAGTCCTGTGTGCCATGAGGAGTCACCCTAGCCCTATCTACCCACAGGACCTGGCAACCACCAGTCAGCCTTCCACTTCTATGGATGTACCAATTTTGGGTATTTTATATAAGTGGAATCAACTGGACATATGCCTATATGAGTTTATTTCTGAACTTTGAATTCTACATTGACTGTATGCCTATTCTTATCCCAGGACTATTTACTATTTTGATTACTAAAAATTTGTAGTAAGTATTTTTTAAAATTTATTTATTTAATTTCTTTTCAATGTAACAGAATTCATTGTTCATGTACCACACTCAGTGCTCCATGCAATACGTGCCCTCCATAAAACCCACCACCTGGCTCCCCCAACCTCCCACCTCCCGCCCCTTCAAAACCCTCAGAATGTTTTTCAGAGTCCATAGTCTCTCATGTAGTAAGTTTTTAAATCAGGAAATTTGAGTTTTTCAACTGTTCTTCTTAAGACTGTGTTGACTATTTAGGTCCCTTACAATTCCATAAAGATCTGAGGATCAGTTTTTACATTTCTGCAGAAAAAAAAGTTATTGGAATTTTGAAAGGAATTACATTGAACATGTAGATTGCTTTGGGCAGTATTACTGTTTCATAATATTAAGTATTCTAGTCTATGAAAACAGGAAGTCTTTCCACTTATTCAGATCTTTCAATTTTCTTTCAGAAATGTTATGTAGTTTTCAGTGTACAAATCTTTCACTTCATTGGTTGTTTATTCCGAAGTACTCTTTTTCATTCTATTGTAAATGAAATTATTTTAATTTCCTTGTCAGATAGTTAATTATTAGTATATAGAAAGGCAACTGATTTTTGTGTGTTGATTTTATATCCCACCACTTTGCTGAACTCATTTATTAGCTTGAATAGTTTGGGATTTTTTTTGTTTTTTTGGCATGAATTCACTTGGGATTTTTACCTAAAGGATCATATCCTCAGTGAATGCAAATACTTTAATTTCTTCCTTTCCAATTTGGATGGCTTTTATTTCTTTTTCTTATTTAATTTTTCTGGCCATGACCTCTAGTACAATGTGAATAGCAGTGATAAAAGTAGGTGTCTTTGCTTTATTCCCGATTTTAGTGTGAACATTTGCAATCTTTTACCCTTGAGCATTATTTTGGCTGTTAGCTATTCATATATTGATTCTATTATGTTGAGGAAATTTCCTCTATTCTTAGTTTTCTGAGTTTTTTTTGTTTGTTTGTTTGTTTTTAAATGAAAGGGCACTGCATTTTATCAAATGTTTTTTCCTCATCAGTTTAAATAATCATTTTTTTCTTCATTCTGTTAATTATGTAATATATTACATACATTTTATGTTGAATCACCTTTGAATTTCTGGGAAAAATCCCTCTTGGTCATGGTGTATAACCATTTTATTATGATATTAGATTCAGCTTATAGTATTTTTTGAAGATTTTTAAATCTATAGTCATAGGCATATCAATCTATAGTCTTCTTGAGGTATCTTTGACTTTGGTATCAGGGTAATACTGTCCTATAGCATAAATTAGGAACTATTCCCTCCTCTTCTTTTTTTTTAATTTGGGTTTTTTGTTTGTTTGTTTGTTTTGTTTTGTTTAGAAAATTTAAGAAGGATCCGTGGATTGGTGTTAATTAGTCTTTAAAAGGTCAATAGAATTTACCTGTAAAACCATTTGGTCTGGGACATTTTTTTATTGAGAAATTTTTGATTGCTGATCCAACCTCTTTATTTTTAGTTATTTATTTAGTAGTTACTGTGGGAATTGCAACCTGCATCCTAATTTATAAATCTAGTTTGAACTGATATCAATTTACCTTCAATAGCATGCAAAAACTCCTTATAAATAGATCTACCCTCCTATCTTGTGATTACGTTGCTATAGTCACAAATTATATCTTTATACATTGCAGGGATGTATATAAAGATATTGTATACATGTATACATGTATACAGGGATGATTATACAAGGCAGGGATGACAGAGTGTTGCAAAGGCAAATAAAAATGCCACAAAACTTTCTTTTCTATATTGTCTTTTCCTCAACTGTCATTTGGTGGGTTTCTGTGAACATTTGACAACGTTGATCCCGGCAGCTTTGCCTGATGTTTTGAGGTTTCTGTGAAGAGACAGGCCCTTTGCACTATCTCATCTACATTTAACTGACATCGTTTCTCTAGTAGTTCTTTAACTTGGATTTCTTTTAATTCTATATACACATTTGTGTCCGATGCAAATAGAGATTTTTTCCCTTTCCAATCTGGATGTCAGTTTATTTTTTCCTTGCCAGTTGTCCTGGCTAAATCCCCAATGCAAAATTGAGAACTAGTGGGAAATGGCATCCTTATTTTCTTCCTGATCTTAGGGGCAAGCTTTTGGTCTCGCTATTAGTTACGCTGCTTGATTTGGGTTTTTCATAGCTGTCCTTTACCAGGTTGAGGAAGTTCTCTTTATTTATTCCTAGCTTATGGAGTTTTTTGTTTGTTTTGTTTTATTTTGATCCAGAAAGAGTTTGCATTTTGTCAAATGCTTTTTTTAACATATGCTGAATTGATCATATGGCTTTTTCCCTTTTTGTTTCTATTGAAATGGTGTATTATGTTAATTAATTTTCAACTATTAAACCAAGTTTGCATTCCTGTGATAAATCCCACTTGGTCATGGCATATATTTCTATTTATATATTGCAGGATTTATTTAGATAGCATTTTGTTGATAATTTTGCGCCAAATTAATAAAGGAGATTCTGTGGTTTCATTTTCTTGAGGTATCTTTGTCTGGGTTTTGTATCAGGGTAATACTGGCCTTATAGAATGAAGTGGGAAGTAATTCTTTCTCTTAAAATTTTTTAGAAAAGTTTGTGAAGTATAGTTGATAATTCTTTAAATGTTTGGTATAACTCATATTAGTAAGATCATCTGGACCTGGAGTTTTGTTTGTGGGTAGTTTAAAATAATTTGTTGATTGCTACTTCACTCTTTACTTATAGATCTGTCTTGATAATTTGTGTCTCTCTAGGAATTTGTCAATTTCATTAAAGCTATCCAATTTGTTGACATGTGGTTGTTCATAATAATATCTTATCATTCTTTTTGTTTCTGTAAAGTCATTTCTCTCTTATTCCTGATTTTTATAATGTAAGTGTTTGGTTTATTTATTTATTTATCTATTTATTTATTTTGGTGTATACCTATGCTCAGGCTACCATAACAAAATACCATAGACTGGGTAGCTTAAACAGTATAAATTCATTTTCTAACAGTTTTGTAGGCTAGGAAGTCTAAGACCAAAACCAAAGTGCTGGCTGATTCAGTTTTTGGTAAGAGCTCTCTGCTGCTTATAGATGGTCACCTTCTTGCTCTGTGTACACATGGGTTTTCCTTACTATGTCCATTTCCTCACTATGTGCATCAGAGAACAAGCTTTCTGATGTCTCTTCTTACAAGGACATGAATCCATTTGGATCAAGGCCCCATCATTATGACCTCATTTAACCTGAATTATTTCCTAAAAGCCCTATCTCCAAATATAGCTACACTGGTTGTTAATGCTTCAAAATATGAATTTTAAGGGGACATAGTCAGTCCAAAACATTCCTCCCAGCTCTCCAAAATTCATGTCGTTCTCATATGCAAAATAAATTCATCCCAATCCAATAGCCCCCAAAGTCTTTTTTTTTAATTTTTATTTTTATTTAAACATATAATGTAACCCCACCATCCTCTCCCAACCCCCTCCCCCCATCCCCCTCAGTTTGTTTTATGACATTAAGAGTCTCTTTTGGTTTGTCTCCCTCCTTATCCCATCTTGTTTCATTTATTCTTTTCCTACCCCCTTAAACCCCCACCCCCGGTGCAACCACTCTGGAAAACAGCATGGAAGTTCCTCAAAAAATTGAAAATAGAGCTACCTTATGATCCAGCAATTGCACTACTGAGTATTTACCCTAAATATACAAACATAGTGATCCGAAGGGGCAAGTGCAACCGAATGTTTATAGCAACAATGTCCACAATAGCCAGTATGGAAAGAACCTAGATGTCCATCAACAGATGAATGGATAAAGAAGAGGTGGTATATATATACAATGGAATACTACGCAGCCATCAAAAGAAATGAAATCTTACCATTTGCAACGACATGGATGGAACTAGAGGGTATTATGCTTAGCGAAATAAGTCAATTGGAGAAAGACAACTATCATATGATCTCCCTGATATGAGGAAGTGAAGATGCCCCCAAAGTCTTTATTCATTCCAGTATCAACTCTAAAGTCTTATCTAAATATCATCTAAATCAGATATGGGTAAGACTCTGTGTATGATGCATCCTGAGGCAGAATTCTTCTCCAGCTGTGAAACTATGAAACCAGACAAGTTATGTACTTCCAAAAATACAGTGATGGTTGTGCACACGATAGACATTCCCTTTCCAAAGGGGAGAAATTGGAAGGTGGAAAGGGGTGGGCTTTGTCAGGGCTTTGTCAGCCCTAAGCAAGTCCAAAACTTAGCAAGGCAAACTCTATTAGACTGTAAGTCTTGAAAATAATCCCCTTCAGTTCAATGCTCTGCCCTTCAGTCTCACAGGGATGACAGTGTCACTCCTGAGACTGCAGAGCAGTTCTGACCCTTCAGCTCTTCAGGGGACCCATGATCCTTTGGGCTCTTGGAGCAGCACATCCACGGACTTTCTATGAGGATTCTGGGCATTGGGCAAGGGTATGCTTTCTCCCTCAAAGCAGCAGGGTGGCCACACCTTTTGAAATGGAGGATGAACCAGTCCTGCCCCCTGGGCCTATGGTGGAAGTGGCAGCTTCATGACCTCTGAATGATCATAAGGATGGGGCCTGAGCTGATAGGATTTGCATCCTTAAAATAAGAGCCAAAAGAGAGTTCTCTCTTTCTCTTTCCCTGTGCAGGAACCAAAGAATACCATTTGAAGGGAAAGCAAGAAGATAACTGTCTGTACAGAAAGAAGGTTCTCACCAGGAACCAAATTGGCTGGAACCTTGATCTTGGACTTTTAGTCTTCAGAACTGTGAGAAATAAATGTCTATTGTTTAACCTCTCTAAATTTTTGTCAATCTTGATTATCTTTTCAAAGAACCAACTTTTGTTTATGTTACTTTTCTGTGTTGTTTTGACTCTTTTACCCTTACGCTCATTTATTCCACAAGCATTTTTCAAGTGCTAGCTGCTATGCTAAGATTCTAGGGATATAGATGAAGTCATTTTTCTTGCCCTCATGAAGTTACAATGTCTTCTGTATTATTCTTAAACTTTAGTATGAATAAATATCTTCCTGTTAAGCTATTCAAAAACAAATATCACTAAATCACATATAAATAAATTATATTTTATTAGTTCTAGGCTAGTACCTAGCTCAGGTGCCAACTCACCTAAGGATAATTAGGTGTTTATGATATACTCATTTATGAAACATACACTGAGATTCATAACTCTAGTGGGTGAATCAGACATGAGAAGACATACTGAGGGTACAGTGAGGAGGCGCGCCAGCAGAGGCATGCAGAGGAGACTGGGAAGACAGAAACACAGGAGAACAATAAGTTTTAAAGGTCAAGTCAGGGTTGAACAAGGAAAGCCATTTGAAGGAAATAATAATTGAGATAAATTTTAAAAGCATAAATGGTGCTGAAAATATCAGGGAAGGGAAGCTATCCCAGCTGGGGAGGAGACCAGAATAAGCAAAAACAAGAAGTGGGACAAATCCTCATCCATGCAGGGAACTGTAGGCACTCTGATATCAGAGGAGAGTAAAATGGCATCTCTATAGGAAAGACTTAGTTATGCTTCCTTTTCTTCAGACATCACTTTGAAAAATCCTGATATGGGTTTAGCTGGGTTATCATTCTTTGAAGAAAAACTGTGTAGATTTAGGTTTTAAGTTCTTTTTGATTCGGTTACAATATCATCATGAAGGCATTGCTGTTCTGGGAGCAACTGCCTTCAGCTCAGGTCATGATCCTGGAGTTCCAGGATCAAGTCCCGTATCAGGTTCCCTGCTTGGCAGGGAGTCTGCTTCTCCCTCTGACCCTCCCCCTTCTCATGCTCTCTCTCTCTCTCAAATAAATAAATAAAATCTTAAAAAAAAAAAAAGACATTGCTGTTCTGGTAGAACTTACTTACAAGGGACCCAACTGGTTCATTAGATCAGTAGACTTGGCACATCAGTGAATTGGTTTTCAAGGTATATGAGCAAGCAGGTGGTAGTGATTATATTAAACTCGACATCTATGCCAGTCGATTAATTATAGGCAAAAGAAAACACAGGTGCTTTGAGATAAGGGATAATATATTTTCTGTCCTCTTAACTAGAAGAATATTATATATACCTGTGGGTGATAAATGGGAAGTAGTAGAATGGACAACAACTGTATAAAACCAAAAATAAAGAGAGTCCATAATTCTCAAAATATGCATTGGAAACAAGGTAATTTCTGGTATTGTAAAATCTTTTTCCATAAATATCTGTATTCTGTACACTTAATATTTATAGTAGAAACATTTTTAAACCAGATAAACTTGCTTTGTAACTCATCTTCTTGATTGCTCACTTAAAATGATCCTGTGACTCTTGTCATGGAATTTCCAAAATTGTTATTAGGCCTGTAGAATTAATGTGGAAGAAAGGATGCCCTTTCCAGAAGCTCTTCCCAAATGCCAATGGATACTCAGTGACTGAAGGTGCAGTTCTGACGGCCAGACCCTTCTCTTCATCACATGTGTCATGCTTTTGAGACAAAATGCTAAAAAGTCAAGCCATGCTTTTACATGATAATATTTAAAATTATATAAAATAGGGGGCTGTCACCCAATGAGCTCTTATTAAGATTAAACCACTGCTACTTTCAGTCCTTCCTTCCTTCCACATTTCAGGAGTAAAGTACAATAGACTTCAACATCTGTTCTGGGTTTTCAGTACTTTTTCTTAAGCTTGAAATGCAAAGTTTATCCTTGTGAGGTGTTAAGGTTTTCTAGATCTCTGTTTCCCTAACTATAAAATGAGTTGGACAAATAGGGTCTATGTTTCTTTTCAGTTCTAAAATTCTGCACTTTATCTTATGACATCCAAAAATTGCCCTAGTGAAGATAACAATTATTTATGTTGCATTACTTATGGATCATTTCTAGATATAATCTGTGAGTCATGCTGACAGATGCTATGTCATTCCCAATGATCCACAATACTGCTGCCACGTGAAATGGGTTGCACCATGGAGCAGGTTTTAATTTGCTAAGTAGATTTTCATTAAAATAAGAAAAGGGATCCTGAAGAAATTGCCTTATCTGTCTCCAAAAACCTTGAATAATGCTCTAACATTAACCTGCTTCTAATTTAGGTTACTCAAAACAGACCACTTAATAAATATTTATCACCTGAACACAAACGCTGTTTGTGTTACAGGGAGTTACAGGAGACCAAACTCAGGATAGGTATTCAGTCCACAGGGTTTTGGGATCATGAGCAATTGTCCAGCTTTGTGGATCTCAGATGTCTCATCCTTTTACAAGTGGGCTTTAACTTAAAATATTCCATATGCTAGTCTCAAATTCCCAATGTTGTGAGACCTTAGTTTAAATAGACATACTCTCTAATTTATTCTCTAAGGGGATCATTTTACTCTTCAAAATTTCTCATTGACTGAAAGGAACAGAAAGGTCAGAACAAACAGCTGAGTTACAACAGAAGGAAGGAAAAAATATACTCAATGCTTCCACCAGAAGTAGAATATTGTTTTAGTGAAATAAATATTCACTAAAAATTAAGTTTTATTGAGAACTTAAATGCAGTCAGTAATGCTGAACTTAATACTCCCTTTAAAGTATGTGTGTAGAGGGGTGCCTGGGTGGCTCAGTGGGTTAAAGCCTCTGCCTTTGGCTCAGGTCATGATCCCGGGGTCCTGGGATCGAGCCCCACATCGGGCTTTCTGCTCAGCAGGGAGCCTGCTTCCTCCCCTCTCTCTCTGCCTGCTTGTGATCTCTGTCTGTCAAAAAAAAAAAAAAAATCTTTAAAGTATGTGTGTAGAGCCAGAAATCTCAGATGGTGTGAATAATTACAAGATAATTGTGAACATTTGGACACTTACTATGTGCTAGAGCTTTTGTCAGCACTTTGTGTCTTCTGTGGTCCTCCTCACAGACACCATGAGGTACATATTAGCTCTTTCTTAACTATGGGATAACCAAGACTGAGAGATGTTAATAACTTCTATAGGGTCAGATGTTATTGACTATACTGTTCTACCCCCAAGGACCATTCTTCTTCTTTACCTTTCTTGGACCATATGTGATTCCATCATGCCAGCCCATGGAAAATTCCACATGCATCACCTCTGGTAGTTGTCCACACAAACACATGCATGCACAAACCCCCACACCTTCACGCATGGGAGTACCCTTGTGGAGGTGCCATGGCCAAACACATAGCTGGAAACATAGACAATGACATTTTTTCAAGATAAATAATTTCCACTTATAGCATTGTAATTAATATGAGTATTTTTATCTTCAGTGAGATTCAACCTCAAAGTTGTAAAGAATTCTGTGTCATCAAATCATATGGTAAAATGGAACGTGATGGGAAGGTCCTGGATTTGCCGTCGCTCAACCCTCTCACTGAAAATAGAAATAAACCAGGTCAAGAGGTCACATGAGACTCAGTTTAGGTCTGGACCAATGAACGGTGTGTTTACTTTATGATAACTACTGCATTCTGCTCCAGGGAGAGAAGCCATGCCTCCATCCCTACTGGACAGTCTCTAGGGTCAGGCCTTGTGTCTTCAACCCTCACTGAGAAAAGACTGCTCAGCAAGAGAAAAAGAGGATGACACTTTTCCAGATTTCCTGACTTTTGCTTATATTCCCTTTCTTTGAATATGTTGGGCGGGGGGAGTTGCAGGAAGGCAAAAAGGCATTAACATAGGCAACTTATTTCCTCACAGAATCAGACAGTTTTTCTGCTATTGATCATTTTCTCAGCATATACCTTACACTTCTTGGTGGCTATAACATGGAAAATGTGACCAGGCATCTTGCCTTAGGAGGACAGTGATCTGTCTCCATGTCTTGCCTCTTCCAGCTTGCTCTGGTACACTCCCTACAGACCTTTATTTTTCTTAGCCAAAGGCATTATTCTTTCTCTTACTCTCCCACTTATTTGTCCCCTCCTGATATTTCTCTCATCTTCTTTCCTTTTCCTCCCTGCTCACTTACTCAAGAGTAGTTACTGCAACTCTGTGTCTGGCCTGGGGCAGTAGGAGCTGTTAGGAACACAGACTGCATGGAGAGGTGCCCCAGTTCCATCCCACTTTGGCCACTGAACCATTCTTTCCCACGTTTTTTTGTTTGTTTGTTTTTTGTTTTTTGTTTTTTGTTTTTTAATAAAACAAACATGAAAACATCCTAAAGTTTTGTCCCAACCTTCTAGAGCTTTTGTGAAGATAGGTGCTCTAAAACACCCAGGACAGCATCTAGCATTGCCCAGAATTTAGCTGGGTTGTCATTATCACCACCCTCAGCCACATCCACAATTATTCTAAGAGACAGATGCAGGGGACACACTGGTGGCTCAGTCTGTTAAGCCTCTACCTTTGGCTCAGGTCAGGATCCCAGAGTCCTTGGATCAAGCTCCACCTTGGAAATCCTTGCTCAGCAGGGAGTCTGTTTCTCCCTCTCTCTCTGCCCCCTCCTCTCTCTCTCTCTATATATATTTTTTCTCTTTCTCTCTCTCAAATAAATAAATAAAATCTTAAAAGAGAGAGAGAGAGAGAGAGAGATGCAGTCCTGAACACTTACACAGAAGAATTTAAGTTTGGTGCCTCAGTGTTCTCATTCACAAACTAACGCTGATAATTACTGTATCAGGAGCTATTTTCAGTACTTGAGTGGCACCAACTTACATTTTCCTCACTTCTGAAGGTGAATGAATTCTTCAAAATTGTTGCCACATTCTTTAAGAAATAGCCCACTGCTCCATTAATTAAAATAAAGCTCCAGTGGCTTAAGTGAGACCATACTACTTCAAAATGTAAGTGTCAGCCTCCCTGATTCCTAAGAGGATATTTGGAAAATGACCTTGGGCTCTTTAGAAGCATCTGAGTCCCAGAAGGACACTCCTTGAGTTAAGTAGTCACCTTGCCCTGAAGGTCACTGGTACTTCTAAATTGAAAAAGCGATTTATTTCTTGAAGATAATATGTTGCCTTTGAGAAAGATAGTTTGCACATCTGAACACAGTTTTTTTTCCTGATGTGTTATAACTGGTTAGAATTAGGTGACATTAGGGGAACTAGGGAATGCACAGTGAATAATAGACTGACCGATGCATGCCAACTTACTAGATGAAACTGTGTGGGACACAAATGGAATTTTCTCCCCCTTTTCCCATCTTGACAGACACTTATGCTTCCCTCCTCAGAAAGTTCTCAGTGTATTCCAGGAGTCCTGACCCACAGCCTGAGAACAGTAGAGAGATAATAAATGCAAGTCAAGCCCAAACCTTAGGAGGTCAATTCTGAGGACAACTATAGGACCCAGAGGACGCTGTCAGGATAGAGAGTGTCTAGTCAGAAAAGTTTTGACAAGAACATTGCTGTGATTCTTTGTTTCTTTTTCTCTCTTTCTCTCCCTCTCTTTCTTTTCTTCAGTGTGTAAGTGTGTGTGTATGTTTAACTTTGAATTTCTTTGGGCTTTTTGGATAATTTGAAATGAATGCCAGTGCAAGGATGTTGACCCTTGGGGTCTTTCCTTTAGAGACATCAGGATCTCAGGTGGCAGCAATACCTATGGATATGTTTCCAAATCCTTGTTCCATCAGACATGTCAACGCGGTCAGTGGTTGCTGATGAAAGACATGACTGGAATCTGAAGACAGGTTTTAGTTCAAAGCTTGTTGTACTTCAGAGGGAGGGAGCCTAGAAAAAACTTGCCTCCCAAGCCGTCCAAGCCCATAAGCTTTAAATACCACTTGATGGGTTTAAATTTCAATCTCCTGCTGCTGAACTGGAATCCTCCTCTCACTTCAGCAGACCCTCCTGTGTAGGTCGGGAGCTGTGTTCTCAAGTGGGTGGGGGAGCGACTGAGAAGCCCCGGGGTGCCTTCCCTGAAGCTCAGGGTGGGGCAGGCTGGGAGGAGAGGAGAAGGCCCTGCCCAACTGTGCACTCTCCCTGCTTTGACATTACGGACGCTTTGAAATAACACTTTTCCTTCAAGAAATCCTGACTTGTGCTGGCATTGTCAACAGATTTATATTTGACAGAAGTAAAATTATTGAGTTCTTCCTTTGTGCCAGGTGCTCTTCTGAGTACTTGGTATGACTTGAGCATTTAATCTGTAAAACAATGACATAATTCAAGCACTATTAATATCCTCTTTTTGCAATGAGGGAACTCGGGTACAATTAAGTTAAATAACTTACTCTAAGTGGTAAAGAAGAAATAGAAGATAAAAAGCCAAAGTTTGAACCTCAGCCCTAACCTGAACACGGACCCAAACCCACTGTCTCCAGAAAACTCACTCTTAACCCCTATGCTATAAAGAACTGCTACATGATCATTAATATTATTTGGAGACTAGTGAAAGCATTCAATAGAAAACAAAATAGGTAGGGGTAGCTGATAGTAAAAAATAAGACAATTTCATTAAATAGATTGATGAATTCAGCAAATGACCAAATATTACGGTTTTGAGCTAGTGCAATGAAGAAGGTATCCAAAAGGTGTAATTATCATTTATGCCTAAATTCCACATAGTTTTCAGGTAGAAAAATGCTCTAGTAGGATTGGAAGAAAACGCATTTGTGAGAGTAACAAAAACGGGGTTACATTGACAATCTTAAAAAATGTTCTTTTTTTCTCATAAGACTTTATCTTGTCTCAAAAATGCCAGCAAACAGCATCTATATTTTACCTTTGAAATAAAGTGCTGTCAAAATATTAAATTAGTTATTTAACAATACGACTACCGAGAACACAAATATTAGGTCTGTTGTACCCCGAAGACTGGCAAGGTGCAAAGGAAAATAGAAAACATCAAAATTCAAAATGATTTCCCATGAACTGAAAGCTCATTTAGAAAATGATAGACTCTTTCCCCTTATGAGCCAAACATCAGCTGTAGGTCAATGGATATTAAATTTAACATTCAGTTTTATATTCAAACACAGTAACAATGGAAGTCAAATCTGGTATCCACAAGAAGCCACATAAATAAGACAAAGAGACAGTAGAACTCTGCATTTCTGGGATTCCGTCCATCCCCAGGATTTTGCCCCGACAACATTTAGAGCTTGCTCTCACATGTCACATAGATGCTTAATATCTACTTGTTGATTGAATGCAGAAAGAAAGAAGTCATCCCAGCTGATGTCTATGTTTTAGAAGGTCCAGAGATACACGTTAAGATATTGATCTATACCACACAATTTTAGTTAAGCTGCATCTTCAAAGAGCATATGGAGAGGATAATGTACTTTTTATGTGTTTGGGTTTTTTTTCTCAACTGACAGAGACATAAGTTGCTTCAACTCATTAAAGAATCTAAACATGTTAAAAAATCACTCCTTGATAAAAAAAAAACTTCTCTCCAAAATAAGATTTATTCAGGAATAGTGATTGGACTCTAAATTTACATCTATGTAAATTGACCAGATTATTTAAGATGATAAAATTTCCAATGGAAAGGGAAAAAAGGAATGCAATACATCGAATCGTGGCTTTTTCTGTTTTTTTTTTTTTTTCCTTTATCACAGTAGAGGGTCACTGCGGCACTTGTCTACCTGAAAGTATGTCAGCGCTGACTCAATTCAATCAGCATTACTGTGTTCCTTCTGCCATGTGGACTGAATAATAAACTTTACTGTGTGTCTAAAGTTGGGTTGATTGCTTCGAAGAAATATGTGACTGGAATATAACATCAAATTACTCTCTTGCCTATATTCTTTCATTGGACTCCTTTGTCCTCAGAAAAAAACCCTTAGATTCCTGGTAGTGACTTCTGAGACCCTCCATGCACACTCTCCCAACTAATGGTGCTATATCATCTCTTATCAATTTCCTCCTCAATCACTAAGCTTCAATCAATAACCGTTTTGCTCACAATATTTGGTTCTTTCCCTTTTCAGTTGTCATAATTTATAATCAGATATCTATTTGCATGTTCTTTTGCTCAGTGTCTTTTCCTCCAGTTGATAAGGGAGAGGAACTTTTAGGGTGTGTGCTTATTAAATAAAGGAAGGAATGACTCCTGACTTCAAGGACACTTCAATGCAATGGAGACACAAAACATCAAACATAAACCAGAGAATTATATAAAAGGACAACATTCTATGACTTCATTGTGAGCATTATGGCAATTAAGGACAATGGGTGATCCGAACTGGAGTTTTTGAAGCATTTTTTGTTTTGTTTTGTTTTGTTTTTTGTTAAGATTATTTATTTTAGAGAAAAAGAGAGGGCACAAGCAAAGGGAGAAGTAGAGTCACCACTGAGCACAAAGCCCAATGTGGTGTGTCTCAGGACCCTGAGATTATGACCTGAGCCAAGATCAAGAGCCACCCAGGTACCCCTTGAAGCAGGTTTTGAATGGAATTAAGCCTGAATGGATGAAGCCAAATGAAAGCCATCTGGTAAGGAAAGGCATTTTAGTGAGGAAACGGTTCAAGGTAGAAATGAGAATTGCTTATGAGGAAGGAGGAAGAGATGACCAGAGCAAAAAAACTGTGTTTGACCTGATTAACCCTTTGGCTCCCAGAGCACTTATGGCAGATGTTGCTCTTGAGTCTTCACCTTTGCTCAAAATATGGTCCACAGCACAGGTCTGATGGAGTTTAAGTTGTACATGATTCCCAGGACCCCATTAACTCTTCTTCTGAAGGTCTGGAGCGATTTGGCAGAAAGGTTTGAAAAGGAGCTCAACACATTGCTGATATTCGCCTACCTCTGCCTCTTCTCTCTCTGTCCCTTCCTCCCCAAAAATAGAAACTCAAAGTCATGAGACAATCAATGAGGTACAGTTGGCTTCATCAATGAGGCACTAAATCTTAAATCACAGAAAAAAATATGGAGTCGAGGGTGATGATTGTTGAAACATCCCCCAAAGTTTGTTTTCACTCTTTATCAAGTCCATTGGCTTCATTCATCTTGTCCCACATGACTTTCCTCTGGCTGAAGTTAATATGACTAATTCCTTCACTCAGGTTTTTGCTTACATAAAAGAGTTTAATGACTATGTGCACATTTTGAGAAACAACTACAGTAGGAGTTATCAGTTTAGGTCTTTGTATTAAATATTATCCTGTTTCTTCATTTATTTGTTCAATAATAAATATTCCTTGGTGCTGAACTGTACTATGTGATTGACATCTTAGTGGAAATTAATTTTTCAGAATTTTTTTTTGTGATAGAAAGAACTTTGGGGGAGCTGAGCACTTCATTCATGTAAGGGGACCCCACTGAGTCTAGAAAGGAAGACAAACATAGGGCCCTCACATGAACACTGTGCTTACTCAACTCACCATGGAGGCAGCCACTTTAAATGGGATGTTGTGTTAAAGAGCACCTGGAAGACAACATTTGGACCAATAGACACCAGCAAGGTTGGCACCCAATGGCTCCCTCTCTCAGACTTTGTATTGTTGCAGACAGAGGTGCTGCTCTGAGACATGGCAGCCCTGACAGCAAGCAGCACATTCTCAGGATTATTTTATACCTTCCCTGTGGATGGACATGGCTCACAGCCCATTCTCTACCTTTGAAACCATTCGTGTCCAAGGATTTGAAGTTGGTTTCTTCAGGGCACACAGCTTGAGTAAACTAGTCCTCTATGTGGTGTTCAAAGACACTCATTCAGTCTTGGCCAAGCTCCATTTTACTGTCAGGATACTGGCCTCAGGAACAACTGTCCCAGATTCTGTCAGCATCCAACAAAGGCACCATACTGGTTTACAGAGGTCCTGCCCATGTGCCAGGCTCTGGATGAGCCCAGGGATGAAGGATGAGCAGACAGACCCCCCATGCCACAGCATGCTTCCGACTCTGCGCCCAAAGCTCTCATGCAAACAAAGTCTAGAGGAAGGAATTCCCCTAGAGAAAGAGGTAACTTATTTGCCATGTTGCTCAAAGTGGCTTTTTTAAAAATAAATCAGTCTGCTTAACATGAACAAACAGTTTAAGACTCTAGAGTCAAACTCGTACTTTTATGATTTAATACCTTTTTTATTTTTCTCTGAATGCTTTACATTTTGTGAGTTCTCTCAAAGTTCAAGCTGTTGCTTATTATTCTGGAAAGGGGAACAAAGGCCTTTTAATAAATATAACCATGGCAAAGGATTGTCATCTTGGCTGCCCTAAACTGAAGAATCTTGTAATACATAGAAAGTTTATCTGTGGCCATGAAGTTATACAGTGTTGCCTTTGTCTTTGGGCTATAGCTTTGGATAAATAAGTTCCCTTCTCTCTTTTTCCTCTTAATGTGTATTTTCTCCCCTTAGCCTAAATTGTTTTTAAGTCATCACAAGGTGTTTCTCCTAAGTTATTTCCATGTATGTCATACCTACTTGAGAATTACTGAAATAGTCATTCTAGAACATAATTGTTTATGTATCACCCCCCACTTCCAGAAAAACTTATGATCTTTTAAAAAAACTTTAATACAACATCACTATGATAATGCAACAAATAACCTCTTAAATATGAATAAAAGTTT
Source organism: Taxidea taxus jeffersonii (assembly GCA_003697995.1). NCBI lineage: Eukaryota > Metazoa > Chordata > Mammalia > Carnivora > Mustelidae > Taxidea > Taxidea taxus. Next base: position 74,131 of record RCUC01140635.1, read on the forward strand.
AATTGCTCTTCCTTACATTTCAACAAAAAAGGCTAAAGTATATTCTCCCCCCTCAAAATATAATGGCACAGAAACATTTATTTTTCTTTGTTCCTCAAATTTGTCTTTTAGTAGTTGAGAGCAGATGAAATCTTTTATCACTATATTTAGACGTCAACCAGGCAGGTCGGTGCCATGGCAACTGCTGCACGAAGAAATGTTGGCAAGGGAGGCGCAGGCGTGCTCTGAGGAGGTGCTTACTTAGTGCCACTTGAGGGGGATGAAAGGTCCTGTCTAGCCAAGGCTACGTGCCCTACTGCTCTTGGACCCCAGCAACAAGGGGAGGTGGGCCCTCTGAACACCACCATCACTCTGTACTGTGGAAGTCTGAGAAATGGCTGAAGGATGGCTACAGAGGAGCCTCTGTACCTTAGTCCCCTCACCTGAATCCAGGATCCTTTGATCACCAACAACTCTGCCTTGTCCTTAAGACTCCTCCTCATTTTGAGTCCCAGGATTATTCTAGATGCTTACTTTATACCCGTATACCAATAAAATAAGTCATTGCCATACATTTGTATTCATGTTTTTCCTGCACTCCTGAGGGTAAGGAACATGCAGGGAACAGGTTCTTACTGAGAGCTTATCTTTGGCCCAATACTGTTTGAAGCACTAAACATAAGGAAGTGATAGAATAGGCAGGGTCTTTGCCTTCTCAGAGCTTAAATTCCCTGGGAGAGAGATGGATGATGGACTACAATTATAAATAAGAGCAGCACATGCATAATAGACATTCATTTAAAACACCATATGCATAAGTGATGTGAGGACTAGCACACGAGGCAGTCCTGATACAAGGGGGCAGGGGTGGTAGATGGAGAACCCAGGGAAGGCTGCTCTGAAAGGCAGACACTTGAGTTGAGACTTGAATGATGAGACCAGCCACTGAAGATCTGAAGGATAAACTTCCAGAGGAGGGCAGGTGCAAAGGCTCTTCAGAGAGAACAGCCTCACCATATTGCAGGAACAGAAGTCCAGTGTAGTGGGAATGCAGTGAGGGCCAGGCTAATACAAAATTGCACTTGTCTAATCTATCACCCACATGGTCTTCAGAAGAGCTCACAGCTTCAGGCACCCCTCAGACAGAGGTGGGAGTCCCCAGGAAGAGGTGTCCCCTGAGATCCAAAAAGAAGAGAGTTGGTGCCACTACAGTGACTACTTATGCCAGTGCCACGGTGACAATGGCACCCTGTTCATGCCTTTCTTGTTTGGCAGTCTTATTTCCCTAGGACTCAGTTAGAGCATGTAGTGACCACACCTGGAGACAACCTGAAGAGTAGGGAGCATGCCTGACTTCAAGTTGTCCTTTCCTCTCAGGGATCCTTAGCTTCTGGCACCTCCACTTCCTCTTCCCTTGAGGTGAATTCTTCTTTCTTTTCTAGGAGGCTCTTCTGTTTCTCATGTGATGGTACTTCTTACCAGTTTTCCACAGGTACAGCTAGGGCTAAATTTGAGAAGTTAGGGTTCAGCTTGGGTTCAAGTTGGCTCTTTATTTGAGAGTGCTTACTTACCTGTCACTCTGTCTTGAATACTCTCTCTCCCCAGCACTATTTTTTTTTTAAATATTTTATTTATTTGACAGGGAGAGACACAGTGAGAGAGGGAACACAAGCAGGGAAGCAGCAGAGGGAGAGGGAGAAGCAGGCCTCCCGCCCTGCAGGGATCCCAATGCGGGGCTTGATCAATCCCAGGAACCTGGGATCATGACCGGAGCGGAAGGCAGGTGCTTAATGACTGAGCCACCCAGGCGCCCCTCTCCCCAGCACTATTGAGAAATTGTGCCTTATATAGGTGAGCTACATCAATAGGGCCACAGAGTCCCAGGAAGCTTCTTGGAAAGGGATGTAAAGTCTGTGTTTTTCCTTTCCTGAGTGTGAGGGCTTTCTCTTCTTATTTGATTACAGCTGGATTTACAGTGATTTGGGCAGCTCTATACTACCACTGTCTCTAGAAAAACAAGCTTAAGAAAAATAAAGGAGTTTTAGAAAAATGCAAAGGACTATGGGAGACAGTATCTTAGACTAGCCATGCTGCTCTACTCTCCATGCCTAGTGAGAGATATGAATTAGAAACCAAATAACTGATTTTCTTTAAAAAGAGGATAAGACATGTAAGCAGGGCACATAAGGAGCTATAGTTGTGCAAATATGTTTTTCATTTTAAAAATTAATTTGTTCTGTTTCATGTGAATTCACTATTCAGAAGGGGGAAATGGATTTTCCTCTTTGAGATACTGACCCTTAAACCAGTGAGGAAATTTATTATTCCTCACATTTAAAAGGAACTGTGGAGAGATTCGGGACATTTGGCAACCTACTCAAGAAATATTATGAGAAACCTACCAAGCAGAAAACACTATGCTAAGACTTTATAGTGGCTGAGCCCAAGCAAGGGCAAAGTACCATTGCTTGTTTATTCACTTAATGCACATTTATTGATTACTTCTGATGACTGGTATTCAGTTCATAGCTGTGTTAATCACACTTTCTCCCAGGGTTTCTTTTGAGAAATAAATGCATTAAAGTTACTTAACAATACTTGTTAACTGGTAAGGAGTTAGTAAATAATTATTTTCCTGTTCCTTTTTCCAGCCTTTTCAAGATAACATGTACTCTTTGCTTGATGTTTATGACTCTTAAAACAAAAACAAACAAAACCAAAGTGAAACACTTCTAATACCTATCTAGGTTTATTTTCTATGAGCTTCATGTCTGGAACTCTTATTACAAAAATGTATGTTAGTCTGTTGGGCTGCCATAACAAATTACTACACACTGGGTGGCTTAAACCACAGAAATGAGTTGTGTCATGGTTGTGGAGCTTGACGTCCTAGAGCAAGGTGTCAGCAGGGTTGGCTTCTTCTAAGGACTATGAGGGATGGATCTGTTCTAGGCTTCTTTCTTTGGTTTGAGGAAAGCTATCGTTATGTTCCATGGCATGCTCCCTCTATTATGTTCAAATTTCCCCTTCTTATAAGAACACCAGTCATACTGGACTCAAGTTCACACTAATGATCTCATCTTAACTTGGGTAATTATAACTGCCACAGTGCTATTTCCAAGTAAGTTCACATTCTGAGTTACTGGGATTAGGACTTGAACATAAGAATTGGAGGGAGCAGGGAAGAGGGACAATTCAACTAAAAACAAGCAATACTGTTTTATTTTTATTTCAAACCCACCCTGTTCTGCTCTCCCTTTTGCTTTTTCTACTTTCCTAAAAATCTTCCTATTGAAAACTCTCACAACCTTCAAGTGTGATTCAATCCTCAATTTCTCCATGTAGCTCTTCCTGATTTCTCTAGCTAGAGTGGAATTAATTTTTTAAGTCCTATATGTGGTTATTTTACTTTATTTTAAAAATTATTTTATTTATTCTAGTACTTATTTTCTTTATAATTAACATACAGTACTATTCAATCAATAAATACTTTGAATGAATGAAAGTTATTTGTGAAGATTTCTTCTTCCCCCAAAGCTATAAGGTCTCAAAATGAGGGATCATCTCTATACTTATTTTTATAATAAATGTTTGTTGTCGTTGTTGTTTTTAACACAGATCCTTGTACGTAGGATGGCTTAATGGAGAAAATGCTCAAGTGGGAAAAGAGATTATTAGGGAAAAGATTCCCAAAGGATGGCACTTCCTTGATAGACCTTTCATGGTACTGAGACTAGTCCTTCACCTTGTTAACTTTGGAAACTGATTCCAACAACAAATGGAGAGCAGTTTCATCTTTGAGATAAACGCATGCGTGTGGTCGATGGATAAAATCAGAACATCGATTTATTAATTCACAGTGAGAAATGAACTGTCATAAACACTGAAGGGTGATGTCTCTTGGTTAGTTCTATGTGGGAAGTCAGATATAATTAGAAGTTTGCTGGATGAGCATGGAGTCAGATCAAGGGAAAATCAATAAGTGATTTGAATATTTAATGGCACCAGACTAAGATAGTCTGGTGCATTAATCTCCACATTTGTGGTTATCTTGCCAGTGGAATAACAGATTTGAGTTTAGTGGCTTAACACACAGGTACTATCAGTGTTTGAATAATCTTGGGCTATTCTTTCTCTTTGTGTAAAGTGATTATCCTGTTTTATAATCTTTGATGATAATTTCCTTTTAATATCCAAACAAAAGTACTGTATGCCTTTCACATGGCGTGACTACAAGAAAATTCAGTTATGGGATGCCTGAGTGGCTCAGTGGGTTAAGCCTCTGCCTTTGGCTCAGGTCGTGATCTCAGGATCCTGGGATCAAGCCCTGCATCGGGCTCCCTGCTCAGCAGGGAGCCTGCTTCCTCCTCTCTCTCTCTGCCTGCCTCTCTGCCTACTTGTGATCTCTCTCTCTCTCGTCCTCATTATCATTTATTATCTCTAATTCCAAACTCCTGCTCCTAGACTCCCCTCCTCAGTCACTTCTTGCCAACTTACTACTATCTCTATGTTGTTTTATCTCTCACTCATGTTGCTGAGTTCTAACATCTGTGTATAACCTTCTCTTTAGTTCCCAGAAAAAGAGGAACACTTAACTGTCCTGGTTAAATAATTTTCTGGAAATGTGTGTCATAAGGGAATTTCAAAACAGGAAAGGTAGGGGGGAAGCTAACCAGCCTGACCAGCTATCACTGCACCTGAAGATTATTGGCCATGGTCCATCACAGACCATCCCTTAGTGGTAACTTCTGCACTACCACGTTGCAACTCCTATCCTACTCTAAGAGATCTCTATCTTTTCTCCTTGCTCCCAAACTCCCAAGCTACTCCCAAACCTACATGTAAAAACAATAGCAAAATCCTTTATTAAATCTGAGTGGCTCAGTCTGTGGGGTCTCTGCCTTTGGCTCTGGTCGTGGTCCTGGAGTCCTGGGATCAAGTCCCACATCAGGCTCTGTGCTCAGCTGGGAGGCTGCTTCTCCCTCTGCCCCTCTCCCCACACTCATGCTCTCTCTCATTCTACTCTCTCTCTTTCAAATAAATAAAATTTTAAAAATATAAAAAAGGGACAAAAATAGACTGTTAAACACAGAGAACTGGTGGTTGTCAGAGAGAAGGCAAGTAGGGGGATGGGTGAAATAGGGGATTAAGAGTACACTTATCTTGATGACACTAAGAAATACATGAATTGTTGAATCATTATATTATACATTTCAGCCTAATATATTACTATATGTTAAGTTTACTTGAATAAAATAAAATAAAAAATAAATGTAGTGTCTAGCATCATAGTAGATGTTTAAGAACTAGAAATGCTTTGTGTAATTTCTCTATTTTATGTTTCAATTACCTGATTTGTGAATTTGGGCAAACTGTTTACCTGAGTCTCTGTATGCTCACTGGCCAGAGAGAGAAAATCAAATCAGCCTCACAGGGAAGTTGTGAGCATTAAAAGATAAAAACAGGTACAGAGTGATATTCAATACATATTTGTTCATTTTTCTCTTCTTTCTCCTGACAACAATTTGTTCTGATTAATCTGAGACTGTGAACTGTTTAGATTAAAATACAGATTAGCAGGGGCACCTTGGTAGCTCAGTTGGTTAAATATCCGTCTTTGGCTCAGGTCATGATCCTGGGGTCTTGGGATCCAGCCTCTCCTTGGGCTCCCTGTTCAGTGGGGAGTCTGCTTTTCCCTCTCCTTCTCCTCCTACCCCCACTTGTGTTTTCTCTCTCTCTCAAATAAATAAATAAAATCATTAAAAATAAAATAAAGTACAGATTAGCACAAACAAGGATGTTTGTGTCATCATTTTAGGTGACCACCAACTGCCTGGACACTGTAAAAGGAAAAACAACTAATGCACTGAGTTGTGGTTTGGAAAGCACCTCTTCCGGGAGATTGATGCTGAGAGGTTCTTGTGTTTAGAGCAAGTTTCTTTCATCATGGAAACTCTAGCTCTGGGCAACCTTAGTCAAGCATGCCCCTCTTAGAAAGGCTTATATACCCCAATGTATAAAATGGTTTTAACAGAAGCTGTCAGGTTTAGCTCACAAAGAGGAGAGGTTGGAACTTACAACTCAGTAGTTGTTGAGTCCGCACTTTCTCCTAGATTGAAAGTTTGGTCTGGCTTCTCTCAGGGTGCATGCGGAGGAGTATTTCATCGTTGCTAACCAGGACACAACCTCTGGCAGGTGGATGAGTTTAGGATGGAAGAAGTTGTCTCTGTGCCTTTGTGAAGGTTGGATGTGAAAAGGGGGCAAGGCCTTGACTAGCATTTGAAAAGGTTAACTGTGAGGGAGGGATCCAGGAACACAAAGACACTGCTGCTTCTACCTCAGACCTGCTCTGCAACAGAATATTCCCTGGTTACACTAAAAAACACAAGTGGTTTGTTCTTCCTTTTAAAAAAAAATCATTCCTATAATTATTATGTTTGTTAATATTTTTCTAAAATAGTTTTTGAAGAGAAGTGGTCTAGCCAAGCATTTTTGTTGCCATTGCTGTTGGAGAACATCATAACTATTTCCATTTTATAGCAAACAGAAGAGCTTGGACTAGGCTCAGCATAACAGGCAAAACTAGAGTCAGCAGAACTTGATTTTTATTTCCAATTTTGGAGCTTACTTATTGAAAGAATTTGGGAAAGGAGATAATACAGACATGTCAACAACAGTAAAACTTAGACTCTTTGAGTTATAGCAACTGAGAGTCATGTGAGGTCTAATTGGATGATCCATGCATGTAAAACTTATCACAAGGCCCAACATCATACACAGAACAGACTCTTCCTGCATCTTGTTTAATTAGGAAACATGATTGGAAATTAAGTCTGGGAATTTATTAGATCCATTCAAAAAGTCCCATTGTGATCCAATTGCAAAGAGCAATATGCTTGCCTCTTAGATTTTATGATTTATTTATATTATAAGAAAAAAAAGAAAATATTTTGATGTTTTGCATTAAGCCTTAAGACAGGATAGGTACATTATATCCATAGGACAATAGAGCCATAGGACAATAATGTGGTCTGCTAGTGTTTATTAGTATTTACACTGTTATCTAATTTTTGATTATCTAGCTTTAATTTTATTACCTTTTTTAAAGGATGTGACTCATTGTCATCTGCTTATTAAGTCATTAACAAATTTTATTAATTAATTAATAGCAAATTAAGTTATTAACAGTGCTATTAGAAATCTTGAATAAATCAGTAGTTTAAAAAGAAATTTTTTTAACACAATGGCTATTACAAACTTGGATGCAAAGTATTTTGTGAACTACCGAATCACAAAGGGCTTTTGCTGACTTTATCACAAAATCAAGAGAGGAAAAGTTGCATTTTGTTGTATACAGTTTTATCTCATTATAATTTAAGTAATTGGCTTGGTATTAGTAGTATCTGATTAATTCAGACACATCCAAACCAGTGAGAGCAATAATTATGTAAATGAAGCATAAATAATTAAAAATGAAAAATAGTGAGTGTCTAGATCTAAAGCTTTTCAAAACATTGTGTGTGTTCTAGAACCAGCTCATTATGCAAGAGTGTCTAGGAGGGTAAAGTTAAGTAGAAAATCACATTGTAGACTTCTCAGTTTAATCTTAGTCTAAATGATACTCAACTGCCTAACCACAAATGAATACATATGCTCATTATCATTTAGATACTGTTTTACCAAAACATTAATTTGGATTTCAATCTCCTTTTCAATTAGAAATCCATGAAAACAGAAATGTAAATGCCTTGTCACTAAAATACCAATATAAAAAATCAGCTGAGGCATATGTCACCTCCACCAGTATCGTGTCAGGTCATTTAAATCTAGTCATATGTTGGCTATTATTACATATGTAAGAATTGCCTTTTCCAAGGAAACCTTTTTACATTTTCCTGTGTTACTCAAAAATGGAGATATGTTTAGAGTACATTATCCAGTCAAAATACACATTTTAATTTGTTTTAACTTCTTTTTGGTCCTTGTTACAGTCTGGTGTAAGTTAGCCCCAAAAGAAATATAGAAGTTTTCAAAAATAGCTCATTTTCCATAAATACCTGCTCTCTGCTTTCAGGTAGAAGCAATATAAACACTGGAAATTATACTTTGTTGGATGCTATGCTGCCCAGATAAGTCCTTGATTGAAATGAAGTAAAATGTATTTCCTTTTCCTGAATTTTTTTGGCTATCTCAGTTTTATTATAAAAACAATGAAGACAATTTTTATCTTACATTTATTATATCTCTCTTTATATAATTTGGTCAGAAAGCTTATGGAGGGGTGCCTGGGTGGCTCATTTGGTGAAAGATCTGACTCTTGATTCAGGCTCAGGTCACAATATTAGGGTTGTGAGATCAAGCCTTCTGTTCAACTCTGCACTGGTTGTGGAGTCTGCTTAAGGTTCTCTCCTTCTCCCTTTGTCCATCTGCCCCTCCCCCCCCATAAAAAAAAAGAAGAAAGAAACGAAGTATGTGGAAAATATGCCTGAAGCTTCCAGAAGAACTAGCACAAGAATGTGAAAAATTTGGGCTAAATATCTCTTATTTGAGGAAATGTCTGCTTTCAGATAAATGGAGTTGAAAATACTCTTCTATATTCCTGCTACTAAGTACAACATAAAAGTCTGGGCATAACATGTATAACAAACAAAAGGAGATTCTAAAAGGTAGAAAGAAGGTTGACTGTGGACATTGGGACTTGATGAACATGAATGTGAAGATGAATTCTCTGCCTTTTCTTTTGCCTCATACATCCCAGATTGAATAGTGGAGAAGCTAGCAACCTAGAAATGCCAATGGGCACAGACTAAGAATAAAATAAAATAAAATATAAAGTAAAAAAAAAAAATCCTGTTTTCTTTGGTCACATGGGCAGGAAAAGGACAGTATACAAAGACAGAAAATTTTCCAAGCAATAACCATTTTACTCTAGCCAAGACAACAGGGGGGGTGGGGGAAAGGTGTGCGACTCTCCTACCCTTCCTACCAAAGACTGAATGGAAAGCCTAGATATTCACACTCTCCAGATTGTAAAATGATACCTCAAGCTCCTTATACAGGGTGATATCAGAAAAGAATGAGTAGCAAGTCAAAACTTTTGCCTCTGGGACACTTGGGTGGCTCAGTCAGTTAAGCATTGGCCTTCAGCTCAGGTCATGATCCCAGAGTCTTGGGATCAAGTCTCAAATCCATATCCTTGCTCAGCAGGCTGCCTGCTTCTTCTTCTGCCTGCTACTCCCCCTGCTTTTTCACTCTCTCCCTTTCTCTCTCTGACAAATAAATAAGCAAAGTTTAAAAAAAAAAAAAAACCAAGGAACAAAACTTCTGCCTCTGCTGGATGGTAAAGAGAACCCCCTCCTTGCATGGGGTGTTAGTTTAGAGCATATTAGGATCCTGAACTTCCACCTCATCTGGTAGCAATGAGGTGCTTTTCCATTTCTTCTCTGAGGTGATATCAGAGGAAGAGTAATGGAGAGTCAGAGCTTATTCCAGGAATGAAGCAATGATGCAGACCCTACATCAAAAGTGTAATAAGAGAATATTATATACAACTCTATAAAAATAAATTTGACAACTTAGATGTGATGGACCAAGTCCTCAAAAAATATATCTTACAACTCACTCAATATGAACTAGATAATTTGAATAGCTTTGCCACTATTAAGGAAATTGTATTGTAATTAATCATCATCTAAAAAAAAAATCTCCAGGCAAGATAGTTTTACTAGAGAATTGATTTAAAGAAGAATTATGAAAGATTTAAAGAAGAATTAGTACCAGTGTTACACAATATAATCTTCCACAAAATAGAAGGGAGACATTTTCCAATTCATTTTATGCAGCTAGTGCTATCCTTATGCCAAAACAAAAGACAGTACAAAACAAAGAAGAATAAAGACCAGTATCACTCATGAATATAGATGCTAACATGCCTAATAAAATATTAGTAAATATAATTTAGCAATATGTAGAAAGAAAGATGTTTATTTTTTAAAGCAATTTTTTTATTTACTTGATAGACAGAGATCACAAGTAGGCAGAGAAGCAGGCAGAGAGAGGAGGAATCAGGCTCCCCGCTGAGCAGAGGGCCGGATGTGGGGCTTGATCCCAGGACCCTGAGAGCATGACCTGAGCCGAAGGCAGAGGCTTAAACCAATGAGCCACCCAGGCGCCCCAAGATGTTTATTTCTTAACAAAATGGCATTTATTTGAAGAATATAGGGGCAGTTCAATACTCAAAGATTAATAATGCAGTCTCCCATATTAACATAAAAAATCACATAATTCTATCAATTGATGAAGGAAATCATTTGACAAAATTAAACACCTATTCATGATTAAAACATCAGAAAACTAGGAACAGATGAGAAATTCTTCACTGACAAAAAAACATCCAAAACACCCCCTGTAACTAACATGATATTTAATGATGAAAAGTTGAATGCTTTCTCCCTACAGGGAGAAACAAGTAACATGCAAGGATGATCAGTTTCACTACCAGTTTTGAACATAGTATTAGAAGTGCTAGCCACTTCAATAAGGCAAGAGAAAGAAATAAAGGCATATAATTTAGAAAGAAAAGGGGGAAAATCTTCCCTATTCACAGATATCGTGATCATATATGTTAAAAGAAAAACAACAACAAGAAATCTACCAAAAGAAAGAAAAAACCTTTTAGAAGTAGTAATTGAATTGAGCCCCATCATGGGATTCAAAATCAATACAAAAATATCAATTGCGGGGGAGGAGTCAAGATGGCGGAGAAGTAGCAGGCTGAGATGACATCAGGCAGCAGGAGATCAGCTAGATAGCCTATCAAACCATTCCGAACACCTACGAATCCAACAGGAGATCGAAGAGAAGAAAAGCAACAATTCTAGAAACAGAAAATCGACCACTTTCTAAAAGGTAGGACCAGCAGAGAAGTGAATCCAACCTGATGGGAAGATAGACTCCAGGGGGAGGGGCCGGCTCCCAGCAAGCGGCGGAGCACAAAATCAGGACTTTTAAAAGTCTGCTCCACAGAGGGACATCGCTCCAGAGGCTAAACTGGGGTGAAGACCTCATGGGGACAGTGTGGACTCAGGTCCCCCGGGGTCATAGAAGGATCGGGGGTGTCTGAGTGTTGCAGAGCTCACAGGTATTAGAGCAGGGAAGCCAGCTGCGGAGACAGAGCCGAGGTTTCCAAGAGCCGTGGTCTGTGACATGGGCCGGTGCTCTGTGCGAGGGGTCCCCACAAGATCCGGGGAGACTCTGACCTGGGAGAGCTCAGGGATCTACAGGGTTCGGAGACTCCAGGTGGGACTCTGCAGAGACAGAGACACTTGGTCACAGGCTGGGTGAGCTCAGAGCGCTCCCAGAAGCCAGTGAGATGGGACTGATTACACACGATTTCTCCAAGCGTGGCCGGAGGCTGCAGAGACGGGAGTGATTAAATGTTTTTCTCTGAAGACACACTGAAGACTGGGGCCCCTAGCTCTCGGCTCCTCGGAACCAGAGATTGGGAGGCCGCCATTTTCATTCCCGTCCTCCGGAACTCTACGGAAAGTGTTCAGGGAACAAAAGCTCCGGAAAGCGAACCTGAGAGGATTACTTAGCCCGGCCCCTGGTAAGGGCGGTGCAATTCCGCCTGGGGCAGAGACACTTGAGAATCACTACAACAGGCCCCTCCCCCAGAAGATCAACAAGAAATCCAGCCAAGACCAAGATAACTTAACAAGGAGAACAGCGGATTCTTATCTGGACAAAATGACAAGGCGGAAAAACTCACCACAAAAAAAAAACAGGAGGCAGGACCGAAGGCTAGGGACCTAATCAATACAGACATTGGTAATATGTCAGATCTGGAATACAGACGATTCTCAAGGTTCTAGCCCGGCTCGAAAAAGGCATGGAAGATATTAGAGAAACCCTGTCAGGAGAAATAAAAGCCCTTTCTGGAGAAATAAAAGAACTAAAGTCTAATCAAGTTGAAATAAAAAAAGCTATTAATGAGGTGCAATAAAAAATGGAGGCTCTTACTGCTAGGATAAATGAGGCAGAAGACAGAATTAGTGATATAGAAGACCAAATGGCAGGGAATAATGAAGCAGACCAAAAGAGAGACAAACAACTACTGGACCATGAGGGGAGAATTCGAGAGATAAGCGATACCATAACACGAAACAACATTAGAATAATTGGGATTCCAGAAGAAGAAGAAAGAGAAAGAGGAGCAGAAGGTACACTGGAGAGGATTATTGTAGAGAATTTCCCTAATATAGCAAGGGGAACAAGCATCAAAATCCAGGAGGTGCAGAGAACACCCTTCAAAATCAATAGGAATAGGTCCACACCCCGCCATCTAATAGTAAAATTTACAAGTCTTAGCAACAAAGAGAAAATCCTGAAAGCAGCATGGGACAAGAAGTCTGTAACATACAATGGTAAAAATATTAGATTGGCAGGAGACTTATCCACAGAGACCTGGCAGGCCAGAAAGAACTGGCATGATATATTCAGAGCACTGAATGAGAAAAACATGCAGCCAAGAATACTTTATCCAGCTAGGTTATCACTGATAATAGAAGGAGAGATAAAAAGTTTCCAGGACAAACAAAAACTGAAAGAATTTGTAAACATCAAACCAGCTCTACAGAAAATATTGAAAGGGGTCCTCTAAGCAAAAAGAGACCCTAAAAGTATTATCAGAAAGGAACAGAGACAATATACAGTAACAATCACCTTACAGGCAATACAAAGACACTAAATTCATATCTCTCAATAGTTACCCTGAACGTAAATGGGCTAAATGCCCCAATCAAAAGACACGGGGTTTCAGAATGGATAAAAAAATGAAACCCTCCCATATGCTGCCTACAAGAAACTCATTTTAGACCTGAAGACACCTCCAGATTGAAAGTGAGGGGGTGGAAAACAATCTACCATGTTAATGGACATCAGAAGAAAGCTGGGGTGGCAATCCTTATATCAGATCAATTAGATTTTAAGCCAAAGACGATAGTAAGAGATGAGGAAGGACACTATATCATACTCAAAGGGTCTGTCCAACAAGAAGATCTAACAATTTTAAATATCTATGCCCCTAACATGGGAGCAGCCAACTATATAAACCAATTAATAACAAAACCAAAGGAACACATTGACAAGAATACAATAAGTAGGGGACTTTAACACTCCCCTCACTGAAATGGACAGATCATCCAAGCAAAAGATCAACAAGGAAATAAAGGTCTTAAATGACACACTGGA